>JAFBJT010108469.1:13548-24175 GCA_016785325.1 Chascanopsetta lugubris
GTGTGTGTGTGTGTGTGTGTGTGTGTGTGTGTGTGTGTGTGTGTGTGTGTGTGTGTGTGTGTGTGTGTGTGCATACACCGCTTACTTTTTAGGTCGGGATGAATTATTGAAACGCACCTCACACTGTCTTCTGCAGCTTTTTCGAACCTTCTTTAATGTGGTCTACAGACAATATGAAAGTTCCTGGAGACATTTAGAAGAAGAACACTATTGCATATAAAACAATGCGCTGAGCAGCATGTAGTGTAGAGAAACTATCGCTGAGAGTAATGTTACCTTGTATGATAAGATGCACATAACAGAAGTTAACAGCCCGTAGACTAAATGCTTATCCAGCAGTGAGCACAATGACAGCGTAGGTGCAGGTTGTGAGATTTCTGTCATTTTTTTTCCACTTCTGAAAATATGACAAAACAATCACATACAGACATTATTATGAATTTGTAATCACCTAAATGTATTATTTTGTACATTACCCTTAAATGAACCCATTCATATATGAACAGCAGCTGTCCTCTGTATGTACTATGCAATAAATCATCTTGAATTGCTGATTATTTAAAAATCCCATCCCTTTTCTATGTTTTCGTCGGCTGAATACTAAACTATTCATTTCCATGATGCTGTAAACACAACCTTCTTCCGTTTCCATCACGCTTGGAGTCAAACGTGATCGTTCCAACCCAGATAGAAGAGCACAGACATCACAGAGTAACCAGATACGACATATGAATTTCCATCTTAATCCTAAACACCCCCCTTTCTTACCTCAAACAGTGCAAACCTGTCTGTGCTTTGGTTCCCTCATTGAACGCGTTGTACAAAAACCACATTACACTTAGGGGACACAGGAGACCACTTGATCTCTGCCAAACGCCCGCTCCCTCCACACCGGCTCGCCCAACGACAGAAGAAGTATAATCACCTCTCCAGGGTGTCGCACTGATCCACGGGTGGAAACGGGAGCTTGTGTTGCAGCCGTGCCTGTGGCTTGTGGCTCTCCTTGAGGGTGCACTGTGATGCACAGGCAGCAGGGGGCACTGTGGGACTGCTGAAAGCGGAGCCGTGCGCCGGGGATCAAATTCTTCTCCAAGGCAGGAATCACAGTGAAAGCCATTCACACACTTGACTTGAAAACCCCATCCGCATTAACAGGGTGGGTATTATGTAATTAGTTGTGTCCAATTGACTGAGCACCTCCACGGATAAGGGGTTTCTGTCATCTGTGAAGGGCTGATATCATAGAAATGGGTCTTAAACCCATGTCCTCTGTTTCCTCACATATCAAGAATATCACATTACTCTGGGGTTGAGCCGTGCATTCACAGACATGTCGAACACACCGGCTTTTCAGCAGCACCGGTCCACATCGTGAGAACTTCATGCTCCGTAGATGCTCACGTATTCCTTTCAACGCCAAGTTGAGGGAGTTCTGGGCGCAGCAGGAGTAACTCCAAACTCCTCCGCCTCACGTCGTCTTCTTCAGGCTCACGCTTCTCCAAGGTACGTGTGCAGAATGAATTCCGGAGAGTTGAAAATGACATGGCCGCAAAACACCTCAAACTTGAACAAACTTGTTGGAGGATGCGTAAAGCGGGGGGGGGGGGCCTCAGCTAACGTGCTGAGGGTCTCGGGCACGCCTGCGTGGCTGCCGCGACGTAGCGGGCGTGGAAGCAGATCGCAGCAGTCGCGCTGTCTCTCTGCTGTCATCACCTGGATGTGGAGAGAGAGCGGCAGGCGATTTCATTCCGGGCATCCGTCGGCCGCCATGTTTTTACAGTTGGTCAGAGTGGACATTCTAGGCTTCTTTTGAGTTCTAATGACAACTGAAGTCGACCGTACGTTCTCCTACAGGCTGAGGTGACGGACACAGCATGCAACTTCACCTCTAGATGTCAGAAAATCTTACACACTGCACCTTCAAGGACTAACTGCGTCACAGATTACAGATTAAATGTCAGATCTGGATTGAAAGTCATTTGGGTAACGCATTCAGCGTTGGAACCGTTGGCCCTCGGAGTACAATTCAAGCCTGATATATTTATTCTACGGTCTCTATAGCAAGTGTGTTTGTGAAACTCGGAAACTTCCTGGACTCTGTCTGTTTCTCTCTGACTGATCCAAAGGGTCTCAGCAGACCGCCCCCGCCTTTATGGGAGAATCCTGCTCGTAGACTCTGAGAGGACATGGATGGCAGCGGGAACCACTTCTATCAGTCATACAGATGCCTAACACATCCGTCCCTCAGCTCATCCCTTTTTAGTGTAAGATTGTCTCTCCCTCCCTCTGCGAGGAAATCTCCACTTGGCGTTGCAGGGGGAAAAAACGTCCCCCCACATCTACAGTACTTGAAAGTCCTAAGCCGTCTTCCTCTCAACTCCCACCGTACACATCTTTGAAGCATCGCTCATCGACGGTAATACACAGCTCTGAGAGCTTACGCACTGGAAGCCTAATGGCCCAGCACTGGTAAACTTTCAGGCTTATACCCCCGGTGATGAACTCAAGCTGCCGTCACCACCGTCTCTCATCCTGGCCTAAAACCTCGCATTGTGCGGGCGAGGTTTACAGATGAGGCGAGCGAGGATTGTCGATAGAGAGAGAGAGAGAGAGAGAGAGAGAGAGAGAAGAAGAAGAAGAAGCTGTGGAGAGACCTTTTTAAAAGATGTCTGAACTGAAGCCAAGAAACTTTTGGAAGAGAGACACGTCATGCCAGGCATGATTTAAAGGAGCAGCAGAGCAGGATTTACCGTTTGCACCACCTACACCGTGTCAGTCGGGGTTATGTCACGTAACCCAGACTGACACTAAGTTGTGCTGCGAGGAAACGCGGGTCATCCCACGCTGTGAGTGAATGGCGTTTAGACACATAACGTTTGAACTTCACTTCACTGACACGGGAGTGAGACCTCTGAAAGCGGCCGGGATTAAAGCAGGGTTTAGTATTCCTGGTAAACGGTGAGAGCAGTCTGAAAACCATGTTGCCTTAAAATCTCCCGCTGTACGTGGCAGGTCGGCCCAGCTGTCAGTCACGAAGCCACGCCCTCAAATCTGCTCAATTTCCAACATAGATGAAATAATAATAAGCCGGTTAGAAAACAATTCGCCCCCTGTACAGTTGTCACGGGAAAACATGTCACTGATTGAGACCAAAACCAAAGTTTGTACCATGCTTTAAAAGTTGGAATACTCTAACTATGGCAATTTGCTCCCTTTTGGAGTCAGCTCCCAGTGGCCACCCCATGAACTGCATGTTTTTTTCATCCGTCTGCACCGGAGGTTGCCCCTCGATTAAACCTGAAAGCTGATAAACCATAGGTTTATGTGGTTCTGAGGGTATATCACCAGCGAGGACATGTTCCATGAATTGCCCGGGACAGTTAAAGCCAATGGTGCTTGAGACGATGGTGTTGATTTAATGGCCTCGGCCAACAATGTGTTTGCCTCACAACTCCACAATTTATGAAGCCATCCTCCATGTGTTGGACAAAGATGGCATATGTACATCTGACCAATGAAATCTCTCTCTCTTTAGTAAAAAAAAAAAAAAAAAAAAGAAGCCAAATCCATTTACTCTTGTCCTCAGGACAGCACCTTGCCCAAGCCTCGGCACCCGCGGCTGTTTTACGGCCATGCCTCTGCCTGACAGGCAGGGCCTATTTACACCATCATTGTGTTTTACAGCGGCTGAATTCACCGCTCAGCATCGCGCTGGCCCTCAATCCCCCGGATGACACCGGTGTCCCCAAAAAAAGAAACACTGCTGCGCCTGCCTTTTTACGTTCCCCTAACGACAGCGAGCGGGACCTAAATTGACTTGAGTAGCAGCCATACTGTTTTCCGCCCCCGAGGTGGCCATGTTTTGTTTGCCTCCACCTGAAGAGCCTTATTGCAGGGCTCTCTTGTGTCAGCGTGGATTTTATGGCTGACTGCGCGTATCGGAGAAGTCATAAAACTAAGCGGGGGAGACCTGTCTTTATGGAGTCAGCGGTGGCCGCACTCACAACCCACTTTACTCAGGAATGGTGTGCGTGGATTCACTTAAATCTAAATTGGACGGGATCGAAAAGCTTTGTCGGCCCGTTATGAAATTATGTAAATGTATTTTTTGTTAATGCAGGTTTTGCAAAATGCCTCAGATGAGTAAAGCACCTTCTTTTGTGCATCATCACAGCATTTTGTGAATAAATACACAGTGAAGTGGGTCTATTTTGCCATGATTACAATGTGACTCCCTGCAGTCTTTTAAAGGTGCAGTGTGTACAATTTGGTGACATCTAGAGGTGAAGTTCCATGTTGTGTCCATCACCTCCCCCTCACCCCTCTGAGCATTCAGGGGAACCTTTGGTAGATTTCTGTTGTCATTCAAACTCAAAAGATGTTTGGTACGTCCACTTTAACTACTGTAAAAACATGGGGGTCCTCATAAAGAGGACCCACCCCCCATGTAAATATACATTAAAGGGCTCATTTAAGAGTAATGGGGGGAAAATATTCATTTAGGTGATTATACATTCATAAAAATGTCCGTATGTTTTTAAATTTGTGACAAAAATGACCAAAATCGTTCACACGGCAACTTTAATTCCAAAACCACAAGTTCCATAGCTACGGTGTCTCAAATGGGAAAATAAAGCCATGAATTGTTCAGTGAGGGTATTGTCACGTAAATGTATTGTCACGTAAATGTATTTGTTTCCATCCTCAAATGAGAGCAGGGGAAGAAGGAGGCAGAGAGAGGGCGGGGTTTTTCCACCTGTGATGTTTCCCTTGTAGCCTCATCGACTCATTCACTCCACATCAGCACCACTACGCTCGCCATGTATCCACAGGAGCTTCCTGTGGGAGGACTGGGCTCCACGCTTCATAACACAGACAATGAGCACACAGGGTGAATTTTTATGAATGTGAGTGGCTGGAGGGGCATTCTCTTGCAATAGTTGCACTCTACCTGCTTTGAGTGAACTTCCATGTGTATGACTCACTTTTTGGCAGATGCCGAACGGTGCAAAGCAATTGTGCAATTTGGAAATCTCTTCCTGGTGCGTGTACATTCATTTGGAGATCTCGAAACGAGTTGCCAGTCGGCCAAATTGCTGACGTTGGTAAATAGAACTGCCTCCAAAATTGGATATGGCTCTACCCCAGCTAAGACTCGAAAAGATGTTTCAGAGTAAGAAAAAAAACTAAATGGGAGAAGTTGGGAAATGCTAATGGCCCTATTTATTTCGAAATCTGGAGTCACCTTTTAGAACCTGTCAGGAAGTGTAGGAGTGAAGGTGACTTCATCAAGTCTGCTTCCATGAGTCTCAATGAAAACACAGCTCCAGGAGACAGCTGCTGTTGCCTAACTCCTCTGTTCAAGGCGCTTAAAGATTCCTTAATATGGATGACAGGCACAAACAGTGTGGATATCCCCCAAGAGTTACAATAACCCCCCCCCCCCCCCCCCAAAAAAACCCCTTATGGCTCCATATCACTTGGTTTTTTAAAATGCAGATCACCTCCGACAGAGTTCCGATTGTCGAACTCACACAACACAAGTTCAGAGTCTCTCCTGTGGTTAACTTATGGGTCACAGGCGCCTGCTGCATTAACTCATCCCCTCTTTTGTTCTTTATCTCCACTCCCACACCAAAGCGTCTCTTTCATCGCCCCCCCCCCCCCACACAAATTTTTTCCCCCCAAATTTTTTTTTCTCTTGTTCTTTGTCTTGCTGCGTGTCTCCGGGGCAGATTACAGTGCCGTGCCGTGCCGTGCAGATGTCCAGAGGTTGTTGTTGATGAGGATACGGTCAAGGTATTAGCACGGAGCCGAACAGGGAATGCTCCACACCTCATCTCTCTGCCCACACGGCCGCTGATAGGGGGATCATTATGCATCCAATGGCCGTAAATGGCCCTCAGACTGCCTGTCTTATCTGGGTGAACAGCCTCCCTCAGGCTCTGTGTAATCTGTGTGTGTGTGTGTGTGTTTTGCTGTGTGTGTGTGTGTGTGTGTGTGTGTGTGTGTATATGTGTGTGTTGTGTGTCCATCTCCACTGCCGTCATCTATTGATTTCATACCCTGATCTTCTTTTCTCCATGTCTTACCTGAGCGCCCCTGCTGGTCGGCCACCTGCATTATTTATATGCTGTTATGTTTTGGTATGATCGAGCACGTACACGCGCCCGTACTTGTTTACCGGAGGGCGCATATATGTACCCGCCGCGCTAAGTATCTCGCCGCCCCCCCCCCCCCCCCCCCCCCCCCCCCCCCCCCCCCCCCCCTCCCCTTCCCCCCCGCCTCCCCAAGCCCCCCTCCGCCCGTCTACATTAGCTCATGCCTCTGATAGAGAGCCTTGATAACACACTATCGCATCATGCGAGCTGTGGCAAGAGCTCGGAGGGAGAATGCAATCCTTCCTTCCATTCTTCTCTCCCCCCTCTCTCTCTCTCCCCCTAACTCTCTCTCTCTCTCGCTCTCTCTCTCATCTTCCTTCCCTCCCATCCCCATGTTAAACCAATTAACAGTAATTACCGGGCCACCCCAGGCGCAGCGTCTTTCTGCTGGCTCCGCTGTTTTGTCCTCATCATCGCGCCGACACGAAGGAAGGGAGGGAGGCTCCGTGATGTGTCAGGAAGCAGGCCATTACTGTTTATTAGCAAAGGGAGGCTGATTTCCCCCTGGTGGGCGACGCGCAAGTTAGCTGGCTGCTCGGTCATGCAGCTGACTTCACGCCATCACTTTGTGATGTTTGATAGTCGCAGTGATGTGGTCGTGATGTTGTTGTTGTTGTTGTTGTTGTTGTTGTTGTTGCTACTTTGAAATCAAGTGGCAAAGAGGAGTGATGCAGCCTCACTTGTTACTTTTACCGGTACATTTTTGGCAAGAACGCAATGAGCCGTTTCTGTCTGACTCAGCATTTCAGTTGTATTTCACATAGTATGATTTTCATTCAGTTAAAGGGGCAGTGTTCACCTAGTGGTGAAGTTGCATGTTGCATCCATCACCTCACCATCACCCTCCTGAGCATGCAGGCGACTGATGGTAGCTCTCAGTTGTCTTTGAAACACAAAAGATGCTCAGTTTGTCAACTCTAGGCTCCTGTAAAAACATGGCGGCCCCCTGTAGATAGGACCCCCTCCTCACGTAAATATACATCAAAGGAATCATGTAATTGTAACGGGGGGAAAAAAATAAGACATTTCCGTGATTATAAATTCGAATCATTCTAAAACGTCAGTATGTCATTATCTTGTGACAAGTGACAAAAATGGCCAAAAGCGTATCCACTGCACCTTTAAATTCGCTATTCAGCAGAGTGAGGGTGAGGTGATGGATACAACGTGCAACGTCGCCATTAGATGTCACCAAATCTCACTCACTCACTGCACCTT
Source organism: Chascanopsetta lugubris (assembly GCA_016785325.1). Classification (NCBI taxonomy): domain Eukaryota; kingdom Metazoa; phylum Chordata; class Actinopteri; order Pleuronectiformes; family Bothidae; genus Chascanopsetta; species Chascanopsetta lugubris. Next base: position 20,928 of record JAFBJT010108469.1, read on the forward strand.
TAAAAGAATAGGAGAAAGCTGCGCTCATAAACTCTTCTCTTCTTAGTCTAACAAACAGGACAACATTCTTCAATTCCGAATGATAATGTCGGCAGGACGCATAAACATATCAATACATGATTCTGAACTTTGGTTTTATTGCTATTGACGGTAATTCTATCATAATCATCGATTGTGTTTCACTGCCGAGCCCCTCTGCAAATGTGAGATGTAAGTGGTGGGCATATTAATCCGGTGTCATCTCCCACTCAAAAGCGCACGGTCTCTATCGAGCCCAGACGGAGCTCGGATGACTCCTCGCAGATCGTCTGTAAATCTGAACGAGGAACAATCCAATGACATTTCGTGGCGGCAGACGCGAGTAGCAGGTCGTTAATATTCAGATGAGCCGTTCAGCGTGGCGAGACGTAATCAATCGGTCACAGACCACACATTATTCCCACAATGAGACACGATCAATCATGCTTAACAATTTGCCTAACCCGTAATCACAGTATATGCTGATGCTCGAAGTTTATTTGAATACAAATGAGCGTCACCCCTCCCAGTGTTTATTTTGCCCGTTTATTTGTAGACACACACACGCACACACACACACACACACACACACACACACACACACACACACACACGCACACTTAAATGAGGGTGGTGTTGGAACTGAAATCGAGGAGCGCAGGACCTCACCGCTCCTTCACTTCCCTTGACGACACATCTCATAATGAACTGCCGTGACTTGATTTATTCACACAATGCCAGCTGATACTGTGACACCAGGTTATACACACACACACACACACACACACACACACACACACACACGCACACACAAAGACACTTGTATATATGCACAGACACGACCCCCCCCCCCCGACCCCCGCACCATGATCTCATCATATGAGAAGTCTCCCCACAACCCAGTATGGGGTGGACACCTCTTTTCTGAATTATTTAAAGGCTTCTTACATCAGGAGCCTTGATACTGGCGGGTTATGCACCCCCCCCCCCCTCCTCCCGCACACCCCCCCCCCCCAATTATGTCAGCTTCAATAATAGATGTGCTGGGCAGAGGGAGTGTGGGGGAGGGGCTTAGTGCCCGTTCGCCACCAGTATGGCGAGCAGAGCTGGCACGGTAAACTGATCTGATTGATGCCGAGAAAAATAAAGCACAGAGGGACTATAAACTATAATGTGTGTGTGTGTGTGTGTGTGTGTGTGTGTGTGTGAGAGCGAGAGAGTGAGCGTACAAGAAATCAAGTATAATGACTGTATAACTGCTCTCACCTGACAGTGACAATGACGCACCCATCCTCATCATCATCTCTCTCTCTCTCTCTCTCTCTCTCTCTCTCTCTCTCTCTCTCTCTCTTAATGACGAGCCCCGACCCAAATCAAGGAAAATGTTCAACTTTTCAAATGTGTTAAATGAAAAGTTGGTTTGAAGAAGTTTGAACCTGAGATGGTACAGAATATCACAGTATGCCAAAAACAAAACAAAAAACAAACAAGTTTAATGATGATGACCAGCAGGTGGCGATGCTAGAGAGGGAAATATTCCCTTTTACACTAAATCCATCTTGCGGGACACAAGGTAATAACGCAGTCCACTTCGCGCTTGTGTTTCGTGGGCCATTTGCATATGTAAACAAACCCAGGTTTTCCTCTATCTGTGAGGCGACAGGTCTATTAGCATTACAGGCGATCATCGCCACCTACTGTTAAATCCTCTTCAAAATAAAAGCACAAGATTTTTTTTCGTAACTTTTTTTTCGACCCACTTAAAATGGGTCCGTGACCCACTTTTGGGCCCCGAGCCACCGGTTGAGAATCACCCCGTTGTAGCTGATCACTCCCTCCCTCTCTGGCTCACCCCCCCCCCCCCCCCCCCCCCCCCCCCCCCCCCCCCCCCCCCCCCCCACACACACACACACACACAGGCACAGGTCGATGTTGAGCTTGCCTCTCCCAGCTGCAGGTGGCTTAAAGACATCTTGGCCACTGGGCTGGAGCAGAGCACTGACCTGTGAAAACCTCCAGCTCCAGACAGTTCACTCAGCTCTCTGGCTAATTCAGTGACGACCGTTCCCATCAAACAGAGCCAACATCTGCGGACACTCAGGTCTCGTCACGGCCCGAGCGAGCAGACATTTAATATTTCACTTGGCTGATTGGAAACACTCTTTTTAATTTGTTCAAGGACACAGTGCTGTGACCTTTGAGTTTCACTGCATTTTCAATGTTGTCTGTAGAGCTAGTTTTTGGGTTGTCTGGTCCGGGCGAGTGTAGAATGGAGAGTAGTGCCGCGTGGCTCCGTGGCAGTGGATCTGATCACGGAGAGATGAAGGGTTCATTCTAAGGCCAAGGTAAAAATGAGGCTTATTCAAAGTGATTAGAAGCAAATGAAAACACGATTATGAATATTAGACTCACTCTCTGCCTAAAGGTGCCTCTTAACGCTACACGTTGGCGCTTTAATTGTTCAAATTAATTCTGATGAAGTATTCACGACATGCTCTCGAGCCCAGGGTTATGTTCTGTTATGTTGTGACAGTGGCTAAAAAATTCAAGTCAGGGATGATTATTGCCACTGAAAGATGCATTCATTTCCTCACTTTTGCCTCCTCTTGTTTTTAATATATACAAAAACACATTCATATGGATTTTTGGAAAACATTTTGTCTTCCTTTAAAGCTGCAGTGTGTAATATCTGGTGACATCTAGAGGTAAAGTTGCATGTTGTATCCATCACCTCGCCCTCACCCTTCTGAGCATGAAGGAGGAACTGTTTTACTACTGTAAAAAGATGGCGGCCTGCATAGAGAGGACCAGCTCCTCATGTGAATATACATTAAAGGGCTCATTTTAGGATAGTGGAGGGAAAAAAAAACATTTACGTGATTATACATTTATGAAGATGTCAGCATGTAATTGTTTTTTAATATTTTTAGAAGTGACAAAAATGAGCAAAATCCTACACACTGCACCTTTTAAGAGAGGAGAGTGAGTACACACGTGTCAGACAGCTGCAGCCTGCGGAATGTTATCGTTCAGCACAGATAGGGGGGTCCACAGGTAACAGATTGGGGGAATGGTGCTACTCATCCTCCTCTCTTCCGTTTTCCTCCTGTCATCTGTCTTATAACAGAAAAAAGGCAGAGTGTGAGGGGAAGAAAACAGGATGTCTTTGTCTGGAATGGTGAGGGGGGGGGGGGTATGGTGTGTGTGTGTGTGGGTGTGGGTGTGTGTGT
>JAFBJT010108470.1:0-13739 GCA_016785325.1 Chascanopsetta lugubris
AATAATAATAATAATAATAATAATAATAATAGGAATAGGAATAAAACAAATGATAATAATGATAATAATAATAATAATAGGAATAAAACGAATGATGATAATGATAATAATCTAATAATCTCTCCAGGACAACACCAACATCGACGCGGCCATCATGTGCCTGGTGAAGAGCATCATGTCCCTGGAGGAGGAGCGAGTGGCGAGCGACGGCGCCAACATGGCCGCCAAGAGCGAGGCGGAGGGCAGCGTGGTCCTGCCCCACTTCGACTACAACGTGAAGGAGAAAGGACTGAGCGGATGTTCAGGTTGTCCCTCGCGCAAAGCCAGAGACAGTGACTGAGAACACACACACACACACAACAGATGCACATACATCATGCTTTTATTTTGAAAATGCCATGATGGATATTTTAGTTTCTTTGATTTCTAATGATATTATTATTACTGTTTTTCTTTAGTTATTATTATTTCTATTCTATTTTTAATGATGACTTGCTGCCCACCCCCCAACACACTCACACACACACACACACACACACACTCCTGACAGAAGTCAATAGAGTGGCGCCACATCGTCCAGTAGAGTCCATTATTTACAATTCCTCGCACCAAAAAAGCGCAACAGTTTGTTTATTGAATGGTTTTGAAGTGAGTTCAGACTTTGACATTCATCCTCAAAATAAATCGTTTAACATTCCGCTCACATTTGAAACCTTTTCTGTCCAACTAGAAAAACACAACAGTTATTATTCGTCGGATAACTCTTCTGTGTGGAGGAGAACATGAACAATAACAGCTTGAATAAGAATCCATGACTCTGCCTCTGTCGGCTGCTCCTCTGTCATTAAGATCTGGAAAATCAAAGGTAATTACATGGTGGGTTGTTCTGTGTGTGTGTGTGTGTGTGTGTGTGTGTCTGCGCATACATATGATCTCAATCCCGCACGTCCTTGACGTACAAAGCTCAGTGATTTCGTCCTCAGCCTGGTGAATAGCTCATCGGCCGCCTCGCCTCGACAGCAGCGTGGGTCCACTCCATCATTCTCCTTCTCTGAGAGAGGGCGAGAGAGAGAGAGGGAGAGAGAGAGAGAGGGAGAGAGAGAGAAGGAGAGAGAGAGAAGGAGAGAGAGAGAGAGACGAGCGCCCTGAAGAACAGGTCACATAACCCACTGTGTGTGTGTGTGTGTGTGTGTGTGTGATGAAGATTCTTCAGTCAGTTCCGTGCTGAGTCATGGTTAGAGGGGGGGGGGGGGTGTGTGTTTCTTTTCTCCTCCAAATAAGTGAAAATGCAAAACTCTCCACAGACGAGTGGGTCATTGATTCCTCGCTCATCTTTGTGTTTTGACCTCTCCAGGCTTTCGTCATTCACGTCACGATCTAAGATGCGAGAGGTTGAGATAAGATATAACAAGTTCAGATGAAGTAAGGTTCAGATTGTATTTATTTATTTATTTTTAATCATCCAATTTAAAAACAATGTAAACATGGGTGAAATATTTCGGGGATTACACAAGTGGAGGTGAGTGAACGGAGTCTTGGTCAGGTTCGTCTTCCAGCCGAAGAATTTAAGGTAAGATACGACGGTGAGAGGTGATTTTTCAGATAAGCCCAGATACAATACTCCATTATGTGCCTTCACCACCAGGGGGCGGAGCCACATGCTGCTGCAGTCAAACCTGCAGCCCCCCCCCCCCCCATCCTCCTCCTCCCCTGAACAGAAATGACACAAACATGACCGATCTCGTCGTCTCGTCCTCCTGCTAACTCACAGAGGGTGGGGATGGATCGTCGCTTATCAAACCCATAGACTTCCACCATTATTCATCTGGGCCCGAATCTGCCCTGTGAGACGGTTTCTACTCTCACGCGCTTCCTCCTTTCACTTCTCTTATCGGCCTCTCCAGACACAGTCCTGTGTCTGAATCGCTGCTGCTTAATTTAACCCGCCACACCGACAACTTAGATTACACAGAGCGTACGTCTGCAGCTTTTACATCACCTGGAAATGTGCTCTGCGCGTTTTGTATGTAGTGGGTCCTCTGCTGCAGCTCAGACGGAAAACTCTGCCCCTCTCTAATAGAGGTGTTTTCACGTTAAAGGTGCAGTGTGTAAGATTTGGTGACATCTAGAGCCGAAGTTGCGTGTTGGATCCATCACCTCACCCTCACCCCTCTGAACATGCCGGAGTCGATGGAGGACTTCAGTTGTCATTGATACTGTTTACCTCGTCCACTCTGTGCTAGTGTAAAAACATGGCGGCCCCCGTAGAGAGGACCCCCTCCTCATGTAAATATACATTAATGGGCTCATTGAAGGGGAGTGGGGAAAAGAATAAAAGATTCAGGTGATTATAAATTCATGAAAATATGCGTATGTCATTGTTTTGTACGATTTTTAGAGACAAAAATGACCAAAATCGTACACACTGCACCTTTAATTCATTTCCCCTTGTCTAGATCAGATTCATTCATTCCTCGATCTCTACAGAACATCAAACATATCGGCACTGAGTCCACCCAAAATTGATATTTCAGTATTTGTTCATTCCTTGTATTAAAACTTCTTCTTTTGACCCAAAACGAACACCTTTGCCCTGCGAACCAGAAATTGATCCATGACATAAACATAACAACACATCAACAAGCACGTGTTACTGTAAATCAGTGTTTACAACCTGCCTCCGTTCAATAATCAGTGATTTCCCGAACCTCCTCTCTCAGTGTGGGATCACGCCGTACTTCGAACCATGAATCGAGCTGCTGCCTGCAGAGCTGAGTGGGTGTGTAACGTCGTCTCTGGGAGAATACGTACAGATTGTTCTGTAAATGTGTTTTTCTCTATCACACTGTGTAACCCAGATAAAATGTAAATGTGGGCCACTTCAAGCTATGATGCAGCACTACTGGTACTTCCTCTCGCTGGCCAGAACAAGATGGATTAGTCGCATTTGTAGGGTCGAAAACATGAGACACATATCCCAAAACAAACCCGGGTCTTTTCCTTTTTGTTCATCGAGCTGCAAATACCGACTGTTTTCAGATTTAATTACTCTATTTTTTTTTTTTGCCATTTCACTCATTTATAAGATAAAAAAACAAAACAATTGATTTTGATTATATCCAGCAGTGTATTTGGAAAACAACAAAGAATTTACCATTTCAAACATAGGACCTATTTTCGGACGCACTTGTGGTCCAGATATGGCACAAACAGGAGCGGACCACACACGATGTGCCATCAGTCCCTGCAGCCTGGAGCCTGGACCACTGTGGTGCAGGATGAAGTCGTAGGTCTCAGCCTGAACAGTTTCTCTATTACGTAAACATTTTGATTACAAACACAATTCAGCCGCTTTGATTGATCTGTTCTGTGTTTTCAGACGTTTACCTTCTTTTCCTTGTGTTTGGGTCTCTCTGTTTGAGTTCACCTGTGCCTTGGTACCTGCTGTGCCTCTGGTTTTCCAGCCTTTATGAGTCATATATCGCTGAGTCAAATGTAACACTAGATTATTATTTTATTATTGTTTTAAGTTTCTGGATCTGGTTCTCCATCGTTTCTTGACGAAAGCCCTATTGTGGCTCCGAACAGTTTGAGTGAATCTGCTCGCCTGCGATCATTTGAACCTCATTTGGAAGTGTTGAGGCTATTTTTAGTTGGACTTGTTGTTGGATTATTCATCGCCCCATGCAAACTATTGTTGCGTATGTTTTACAAAATGAAACTTTCATGTGTGGGGACGTCTCCTTCACACTCAATTAGCATTAGGCTGCAGTAGAACTGAGCTGCACCGGAATCTTTGAAAGTGAAGATTCTCAGAAGTATTTGTATTCGACTGTTGTCGGTTGGTGTGGAGATTGAAATCCAATCAGTCTCCTTCACATGACAGTTTGCCTGGAGACTCTTCTTCATCCATCTGCCCACCCCCTCATCCATCTATCCATATAGCTACCTGTCTTTCTAATCTTGCCATCTATTTACCCATCTATCATTTCATCCATCCATCTATTGATCCACTCAATCATCCAGAATAATTCAGTCTCCGCCTCCTCGGGCAGCTGCAGGTCCACCTGCATGTTGCTCCTCCTCCTCCTCTGAACACGAAGGACTCGCGGGCATGAATGCGAACCATCAAATCTATACTGAAATTAAAACTGAACACCGTGAAAGAAGCCTAAGCCCGTCTCTTGTGTAATATGGATCCTTGTTGAATCCACCTGCTGGCCCACCATGTTTGTTTTTCATCATTTTTTTTTTTTTGTCCTTGTCTGGACAAAGATCTTTAGACAAACGAGAGTCGTGTACTTAGCTGAAAAATGATTTCAGATATACTGACAGTCATGTAGTTAAGGCCGATGCTGCATCTTCCATTTGAAATATCTCTTATGCACCTGTGCAGTTTCAACACAAAACATTATCACGGACATGCATCTTGAGTCGTTACTGTGGTGAACACGCCCGAGTGAAACGCAACAGACCAGTGCATCAAGCGTGTAGCATCGGTGGAGTCAGTCATTCTTCATTTCCTATTCATCCCAGTGCAATCGGCGTGAAAGGTACATCTCTCTGACACCATCGGCTCCTCCATCGGGGGAAACGAGCGACAACGAAAACCTGCCGCGACGAACAAAACCTGAACAGAGACTCTGACGATCGCCTCGTTTGTTAAGTGACCTGTGTCTTATTTCTCTCCGAACTCCCCGGGTGGTAAATCAAGGAGCGCTGCACCTGAATAATTCATACTTGCCCCCGTACCAGCGCGAGCCGAGGCCATGATCAGAAGCCCAGCTTGAAATAATATCGTGGATCTCGGTGTCTGTCATCTGAATCCATGTAGGCTTCATTAATATCCAGCAAAGACTTGTGTTTCCTCATCCGGTCGGGAAGAGAAAGACAAAGTTGGCAGTGTTTTAAAGATTCTGTTGCTACTCGCGGGTGAAATATTAAACACATGCAGTGTGTTCGAAAACCTTCACACAGCTTACGATCTCTCCCTCTCCATTAAAGAGTATCTCCATGGAGCGGTGCAGTGGGAGCTGAATGCTTTTTTCACTCCTCGGCTCCAATGACTTTCATAGAAAAGGCATCCGAACTGTGAATGACTGACAATCGAAGTGATGACAGGCCTTGACTTGTTGAGTTTTCATGTATGCTCTATTTAAAGGAGTCATGATAGATTTCCCATGTTCCCCGTCCCTTGAGCCAGGAATACACCGCCATCTCTGGCCATCCCAGAAAGTTGATGTCCGTATCGAGGTGATATCTTTAGTTGTGGTCCTAAATCCGCCTCCGTGGCTCCGTGAGACGGGTTCAAAGATGGCCGATCACGTTTTATTTTATTTTTTTACTTCCCGTCAGTGTCTGTTAACCAACGAATGGAAAGGCAGCAGGAAATGATGTTAACGCTCAACGCAACAGGCGCGCTAAGCCCAAACAAACGCTCCGCATGGAGCCAAGCCGCCGTAGAAGTTTGTGGGATTCGAACAAAGAGGAAAACCCCAAGTTCATTAGATCCATGTCACTTCGTGTGGCTCACACAAAGACTTTTGAGATTGCCAGAATTGAATTTATTTTTTCCAACTTGTCATCTAATAGAAAAACTGTCTTGATGAGTTAAATCATCTAATTCATTCAGAGAGTTCCACTGATTCACTGACTCTCTACTGCCACCTTCAGTTTCTCAGCTGTACTTTGTGTGAGGGGCTTGTTTGACAAATCTGCATTTTGATAATAATAATAGCTTAGATTTATAAAGCGCCTTTCTAGAAACCCAAGGACGCTGTTCAAGGGTAAGGTTGTACCAGTTATTCAAACTTTTGAATGATTATTAAAACACTGGCATGTGAGAGTTGTTTCGGCTTTTTCGTGTTCAGAGTTCTTTGAGTCCTGAGACAAACTGAACACATCACAGCTTTGGGCTGTGTTTTTGTCTTAAGGTCACAGTGGATGCTGAAATATTTGAAAACCTCTGCTGTCGTTCCGCTCCTGCTGCATCTTTCATGACATTCTTGTTGTTCTCTGACCTTTTTGAACCGTTTTGAAAATGGATCACCGTTGACATGTTCAATGTTGATCCTTATATCCTCAAACCGCAGAAAGTGTTCACGTCATTGAACTGTGGTGCAGTGAAGTGGCCTCCGAGGCCACCGTCACCTCTTAATGACGAGCCGCGACCCAAATCGACTCCTCACATTGATTTAATGTAGAGCCGGCGCATTTCAATGATAAACAACAATGGCCAGCAGGTGGCGATGCAAGAGAGAGAAATATTATCCTTTCCACTCAATGAGCTGCATTTGAATTAAAAACCAAAACGTACATACTCATCTTAAGAAAATCTATATTTCATGTGGTTGGTGTCTAACTTGTGTTTCACGGTGGTCAATTAGCATATGAACACAAAGTTTGTGAAATGGCGAGTCTTTTAGAATTGCAGGGCATTATCGCCATCTACTGGCACTTCGATGCATTAAAAAAAATCCTCTTCTAAGTAAAAGCACAAGATGTTTTCTCTCTCTTTTTTCTCAGTCAATGGCCCGTGACCCACTGATTGAGTTTTACTGATGTAGTGAAGTCTCAGCCACGGCAAATGGCTTTCGTGGAGGAGTACACGGAAAAAAGTTCCACTGTTTGAAAAATGGAAAGGTCACATTTAAAAAAAACACATCATGGCTGGTAAATAATTGTTGTCGGTTGGAAAATATAGATTTCCTTTGTGGCAGATTAATGGCATCCCTCACCCTGCGCCTTCTCATATAGCCTGAAGTTTATTTTTCTGCTTTCCGGGGCCAACGCTCTGAAATAGTTATGATTTATACCCAGCGCTGATGACTTTTCTGAGACCAGGCTACGGCCCAGACAGCGGTTTGTAAAGAAAACAACGCCCCGTGAAGGACGGCTGCTGTTAAACGCACGGCGTGGATAAAAACTTGTCGATTGAAAAGTGATACGATACAGGGAGGCTGAGCGCGGAGGAAGTCACATCTGATAGAGGTTATAGAAAAAGGCGTCTGAGACGAGTGGATTTAATGGGATGACAAATCCAGCTTTTCAAGTCTGACAGTGGAATCGAGAAACGTGGCGCAGGAGTAAAGTCCCGGAGCTTGATATCAAATAACGCTGTCGCATAGTGTCTCCTGTTGTTTCAAAGAAAGGAAATATTGCCGACAGTTGCTCTGAGCCGATTGGATGTAATGACGATGGGTTGTTGTCGTTTGTTTTTTTTCCCGTTGAACTCCTACAGGATGAAACGAGCACAATGAAAGCTTGTGTAGCTCCTCCGAAGGGTACGAGTGATTTCAGCGCTTTAATGAGGAGGAGATGAACAAAAGCGGAGCGATGACAAAGGCCGCTTCGGGTAAACATGACCCTCCGCCTAATTCCTGCCACTGCGTATCCCCTCGTGGGAATAAACAAAGAGGAAGGCAAAGCTACACAAACCCTTCCCCTCTTCCACAGGAGGATAATGTCAGTGTGACGTGCCAACTGCTGATGTGTCCTAATGAGAGAGTCCCCCCCCTCCCTCAAAACATCCCCATGTACAGCGTCTATACGGTGGTGGACGCGCACGCTCCCGCCCAGTAAACACACTAATTGGTTATTAGCTGTATTTGCTGTCAGTGAAGAGGATGAGCAACGACGTAGCGTAAAGTAAAGTGTGTGTGTGTGTGTGTGTGTGTGCGTGTGCGCAGAGGTGGTTCGACCCACTTTGTAAGAGCAGATGTTTGTAGCAAACACTCTCCATGAGTGTGTTGGGCTGGTTTGGGATGTTGTTTTCTTACTATTATGATTATTGGTGTTATTTTCTCTCTATTTACAATTCAAGGTTTTTATCAGCTGGTTTTAAATGTGTCTTTTGGACATTAAAAAAGTCCAAATAGTCTCAGTCTCTCCTCACCACCATTCCTTAAAACATCACAAGGTGAAGGGCAGATGTGAAGGAGAAGGGGTGAGGATTGTTTTAGCATATGACATTTACCAACGGTCACAATCTCAATGTAGTGATTAAAAGAAGAATTGAACATGTTCATCTACTAATATTGATTTTATTGAATGTAGAGAATGACTGAAATGACTGAATGAAGGCGGCCATGTTCCTGCCTCCATGATTCCCCAGTAGCCCAACACCTGTAGAGTTTGAAGGCTTCCATAGATTCTCCAATATGCTTGGAAGGAAAGGGTGACGGTGTTCAGCCATGTGACATGTAAATTTAGCAACAGACCATTTGTCACGCTGCACCTTTCATGGCAATCGAATAAGTTTAACTTGTGGAATTTCAATGGACTTAGAAGTTGCATTCTGGTCTGTGGAGTCTCATTCAGAGCAGTTGCAGAATCCAAAAACGTTCATTTAAAAAAATTTAAAAAACAGCGCTGAGACCTCGCCTCCCCTCAGTCGTCTGTGGACCAGGACGTTATTTCTCCAAGATCTAAGACCCTCACTGTCGAGTTCTTCGGGGACTGGAGATTTGATTTGGGACCAGAGGATGCGGTGATCTATTAAATCTTCAAATTGATTCTAAAGCTCCGCGGCAGCCGGCAGAGAGATGATAAAACCGGCGTAATATATTGTAATTGTGTCATTTAGCTTCTGTTAGACGCCGGCGCGCAACATTTCCCGCCACCTGCTGCTGACGACGGCGACGGCAGGAACAAAAAGAGAAAAGTTGAGTCATAAAGCGACGAGAGCGCCTGTGAGATAAGAGCAGCTTTATCTGAACGCTGAACGACACGGAGCTGAATCGCGCTCTTCATCAGCTCGCGCGTCGATTCAAGAGTCTGAAAAGACTCGTTGAACGTGGCTGCTCATTTTAAGACGACTGTTTGAAGGAGGCGCGTCCGTGTCAAGTTGTTACCAAATACAAATCATTGTGCTTTTTCCCGTCGAATCCTCGCGTGACGACATTAAAGAGGTCGTAACAGTGAAGTGGAGCGTTTGTGACTTTGAGTTTTTGCAGCCGCAAATAGCAAAGAAGAAAGACGCTGAAGCGCTCAACACAGTGGTATCATTTATTTAAAGTATCTGTCTTCAGCCCTGTTCATCTGAAAGTACTAGATGTGCCAGCAGAGTGGACTGAAAGGAACTTTTTTATTTTGTATTTATTTATTTAATTCAGGGTCCCCTTTTGCTTCAGTTGGGGATTCTCAGTCCACTGGAGCTGGATGAGGCAGCAGCAGCTCTGGGGTGTCAGACTCATTTTAGGGGCCACATGGGGCCCAATTTGATCTGAAGTGGTCCGGAGCAGAATGTGGCCACAAGAGACCATATCAAACAGCTGCTTTGAGTGACGGTAAGAAGAATGCTGAATCCTGCCTGTCCGCCAGGGGGCGACAAACGTAGGGCCCGTGGGCCAAAAGTGGTCCACCCGCGGGTCCAATCCGGCCACGCCAGACGCCAATGACATGTTGACATTTTCATGAATTTATAATCATCAAAATGATTTGTTTTTTTATCCATTGCCCTCAAATGAGCCCATTAATGTATATTTGCATGAGGAGGGGGGTCCTTTCTTACACACTGCACCTTTAACTGCAATTGTTTTGGACAGAGAGCAAGTTTATTTTATTGTTATTATTTGAAAATTCACACATTATGAAATATTATGCTATGATTTTACTTGTCCCAAACACTTAAGATCCATGTGGCCCCTGGACTGAAATGAGTTTGAAACCCCTGATCTTTATTGATTGTTATTATGGTTAACAAGTGGAGTACGGATTTGGTTTATCTCACGGTTACAAAGAGTGAGATGGAGAGTGAGAGCCTGTGAGTTGAAGAGTGCTCTGCCTGAGCCTGTGGCCACGTCTCTGCCCCGACCTGCTCCGCTTTGCCTTCGGGTCCTGCCCACGCGAATCTCACAGGCGCAGGTGGCTTCAACTTTCAAAAATAAACTGCTGCCACCATGATTTAGTTAGCAGCTTTGATGTTCACCTGCTCACGCTCTCTCGCTCTCTCGCTCTCTCGCTCTCTCTCTCTCTCTCTCTCTCTCTCTCTCTCTCTCTCTCTCTCTCGGAGGAGGAGGAGGAGGAGATGGGATGAAGGGTGAGAGGGAGAAGGCAGGTCATTGCAGGGCCTGGATTGTCCTTTTTTTTTTTGTCATTTAGTTTCATTTGAGCTCGCAGCCTCTCTCCTTTAATCGTCGTAATCATCATTGAGTTTGCAGAGGTGGCGTTGGGATTCTCGCCAAGACGATCTTTACATCGTTTTCCGTTGTCACTTTTGATATTCATGGACACAGCTGGATGCCAGTTGACTTGATGAATGATAATGAAATGGCAGGGTAACCTCACCCTGATTTAATTTAATCAGTCAAATCAAGACGCTGCGTATCGATCACTTTTACAACAACGTCGGTTTAATCCTATGTCTGAATGATACTGATGAGAAACATATATCTATATGTATGTATGTATGCATATATGACAGATTCGCCAATTAAAAATATGAGCTGCACAGCGTGAGACCAGAGAGTGAGAGATGTATATAGCATTTCCACAGTGAGCCTTGGAGTGAGTCATGCACATGCAGGCGTATATAGATGTATGGAAATCATTTGTCAAATCATCATCAGCCAATCAAAGTGAAGGATGCGCATTTGAAGGCGTGTGTGTGGCAGCGTACCTGTGTTTTTCCGCCCCGTGTTAAAACTGCCTCGAAAGTTGATTTATTTAATAGTGAGTCCGTCTGACAGGCTCTTTGGTTACAAGTGGTAGAAACACCTGCAAGTTGAATATGGATGATCAGGGTTTTTCTTTCTAAGTGTCACTGAAGTCGGGGCCATGTGCTCCTCCCCCTCTGTCATGTCAGTGTGAATATACAATGACCAGAGTGACGGCGCCACAGTGTTTGATGTTTTGCCTCCACGCCCCGCTCTCATCACGTTGGATCGAAAACGACTGAGGTTGAACTGCAAACCGCCGGCTTTCATGGGAGATGGTTTACAGATCAGGAGGAAAACGGATTCAAGTTTAAAAATTCTCTCTCCGCTCAAACACAGATCAGTGTTTGACTTAAATTAAATATTTGTTTTAATTTGTTTTAGTTAGCAGTTTAATAGATTTGAACCGCAGAGGTTGCTGATATTGATATGGTTGAAGAGGAAGCAGTTTCATTCATTGCAACAACTTGTTTAAAAAAAAAAAGTATTTACTTATTTGTTTTGGAATTTGAATCAATTCATTATTTTTCAAATTTTGTTTTAAATTCTATTTAACTTTTATTTCAAAATGGTTTTTTCTTTTCTTATTTCTTTATTTCTTGTAATTCAAAGCCCCCTCTATGTTGCGAAATTATAAACACCTTAAATGAATTAGAAACTCTTAAATACATCGGACACCCAATCCACCCATGACAGGACAGGAGAACATGGCAAACCAACGCGTAGTGCAACTCCTTTAAATTAACTCCAAAATGAATATGAAAAGACAGTGTACTACATTACTATTAAAGAAACTACATTAGATTTCATGCTGCAGTTCTCACCTCCGAGCGCTTTACGTTGAACGTGTTTTTCGAATACTGACATGAATTAGCATGAATCAATATGAGTGGGATTCATTCTATCCCCTCTGGTTATAAAAACATAATTCATCAGGGGCGGGAATTTAAACTCGCGCTCTCTGATAAATGGCTGCCGGTAAACAAAGACTCATGTGGGACGAGTGCAGCGCTCACATCACTTTGATAGGATGAATACATGGTCATTCATTAGCTTCTCGGCGTCAAGGCGTCTAGCAACATGTAAACAAATGTGCAAATGTCAGGCAGGTCTGAGGAGATGCTGCTGGTGTCTCACTCACCTCTACACATCTCCTCATGACTTGTTTTGCTGCTACAGAGCCGCACTGTTTGCCCTGTACTCCTCCTCTCTCATGGCACAAGCCGCCAGCAGCTGTCAATCAAACACAAACCACCGACACACAACAACAGCAACAACAACAACAACATGAGCTCTGATATTTCTACAAAGGGTTTGTTTTTTCTCCCCTCTTCCTTTCCATCACAGAAACGACCGAGACGGAAAAAGGCTGAAATAATTTTTGACGACACAAAAACCAAAGTGCAGAGGGCAGCTTTTTAAATGCGAAAATGAGAAGATCATTCGCACAAATATGTTCCAGATTTAAATTGGATTTCATAGTTTTCTCAAAGTTAAACGCGATCACTTTGTTTGTTTACAGCTGATGAACTTTGACAGGAACATTTGTTTTCAGAACAGGAATATAAACGTGTTTGTTTCTTGTGTCTCCAGTTAGTTGCATTTCAATGAGAGGGTTTAAATGAGGTGAAGAAGGAAACATGACATGAACTGATCAGAGAGTTCAGTATTTTTTGCGCCACCTATGGCAGAGGAAGGAATTGCCGTTAGCATAGGATACAACAGTCATCACAATGAAGCCAGGTGGTATCTGGTTGTCAGGCTGGTTGTCTGAAGTCGAACTAAAGACTCTACACTGACATCACTCTTTTCAAAATGTTTTCCCACATCACATATTGTCCGACAGAGAGAATCCATCACAGAGGTGATTCTAAACAAAGAGACGCAATCGCACCTTTATTACGCTGATGGTAAAAACAACTCCCGCTCAATAACCCGCACTGACTGGCTTATCGGCAAAGTCGATTCAATCGCATTCTTTCTCTGTCCACCTCGGCCTATTTTTGGACTGCGGTTCTGCACTCGCTTTATTCTCAGGCTGGCGGTTGGAGAGCGAGCGTTGTCCCGTTGCTTTCGCAGCGATGGGCCTGACGGACAGAAGCGCAGAGGACGCCGGGACGCGCCTCCCTGCCGTCTCTGATAACAGCCTGCTGCTCTGCACTGTAGCGTGCGCCACTTTATTATTGTGACCCGGGGCTATCGCATGATATTACCATGCCCTCACCTTTTACCTACATACGGTAGGTGGAGGCGTAGCAACACCTCGGTGCTGTGGCTTGGGCCTCTTCAAATATACACATCAATGAACTATTGATATGTTGACACAGGAAAAGGGAGATGGTGCAAATGAATTAATAAATGATTACCTGGATTCTCTGAAGTCCTGGTGAGTTTCAAGACACGTGTTTCACAGTAAAGATCCTCCGACCCAGATTTTTACCTCGTCATTGATTTCCTTTAAAACTGTAACACCGGGCAAACCTTTCCCTCCGTCCTCCCGGAGTCGACGGAGAAGTGAAACGTTCCGGCCTACAGCAGTTTTTTGGGGTTGTTTTTTTTCTAATAAAAGCTTCGGTATGGGTGAGTTAGCGTAGTTATCCCACGAGGTGTGGAGACTGATGCTGATACGTATTTGCAAAGGTGGATCTTTTCCTCGCCTCTGGCAGAGAGGGTGGTTGGATAGATGTGATTTGATGGCGTCTTTGTGCGTCCCGGGCAGTTTCATTACCGTGGACTTAACTTTTATGAGATCCAATTTAATAATTTAACACGGCGGCTCTGCATCCAAAAACCAACTCAACGTAGGGCCCGGGGGGTTGTTGTTCCACTTCAGTTTCAATCATATTTTTTTTTTTTTTGTGCCTGCGTTAATGACAGTGACCGTGTACAGTGCAAATTGAACATGCACATCCTCCCTCTCCCTCTCTCTCTCTCTCTCTCTCTCTCTCTCTCTCTCTCTCTCTCTCTCTCTCTCTCTCTCTCTCGCCTCTGTGGCAGACGGTTGCCTTGTTGTTCTGTGCAGGCAATGGAAGCTCACTTAGTCCTAACGCTATCCACACATGCCCGAAGTGCTGCTGGGAAGCT
>JAFBJT010108471.1:0-25948 GCA_016785325.1 Chascanopsetta lugubris
AACCATCAGAAACCATAACTATCATAAACCATCAGAAACCATAACTATCATAAACCATCAGAAACCATAACTATCATAAACCATCAGAAACCATAACTATCATAAACCATCAGAAACTATCATCAACCATCAGAAACCATAACTATCATAAACTATCATCAACCATCAGAAACCACCAGAAACCATAACTATCATAAACTATCATCTACCATCAGAAACCATCAGAAACCATAACTATCATAAACTATCAGAAACCATAACTATCATAAACTATCAGAAACCATCAGAAACCATAACTATCAAACTATCAGAAACCATCAGAAACCATAACTATCATCAACCATCAGAAACCATAACTATCATAAACTATCATCTACCATCAGAAACCATCAGAAACCATAACTATCAAACTATCAGAAACCATCAGAAACCATAACTATCATAAACTATCATAAACCATCATAAACCATAACTATCATAAACCATCATAAACCATTACTATCATCTACCATCAGAAACCATAACTATCATAAACTATCATCTACCATAATTATCATAAACTGCCATCAACCATCAGAAACGATAATCACATCTATCATAAACTATCAATGATCATCAACCATCATAAAGCTTAGAAATGTGTTGCCTCAGTGTTGCTCATCAGTGTGACGGTTGACTCCACGTCTGATCAGCCGTTTGCCTTCACCTACAAAGCTTCTCCAGGTTTTTGTGGCAACCCTGATTCTCATGTTGCTTTCAGAGAGCTCAGTGACATTCAGCACACACTGGATCTCAGTGGATCTCACTGGATCACTTCTCTTTTTGTATGAACCCACCAGTGAAGAGGAAAAAGATGAGAGCCATGATCATGGTGTATCCAAAGTACAGGATGGTGCTGGCCAGTCCAGTGATCTGCAGCTTGGAGAAGAAGTAGTGGATGGCATAGACCAGGAAGTAGACGGCAGTGAAGCCGCTGGTCAGGAAGGAGCGCCACTGCCAGTGGTAATCCTGTAAGGAGATGGAACACACCTGTGGATTAAAGGGGCGGCAACAACACAGGTTTGAACTCCCGGCCCCCGACGGGAGCAGGAAGTGGTGGGAGCCAGAGTGAGGGTGTGTGGACTTTGATGACCTCAGCGCACAGGTGGAAGTAGCAGAGCAGGATGGTGGCCTCAGAGCAGGTGATGAGCAGGATGATGAAGACCAGGAAGAGGAAGCCAAACATGTAGTACATCTGATGAGACCTGAGGGTGAAGAGGAGACATGGCGCCACGCTCACATTTACAGGAAATACCTACAGCCCCCAACAACAACAACGGATCTGCAATTCAAGTCACTGATTTCCTGCTTTAACTTCTTTCTGATTGGACGACAAAGGTCTTATTGAGACTTCCTATCAAACGTGTTGCTCAGTTCTCACCAGATGGAGTTCAGAATGAAGAACAGTTGAATAAAAATACACCCGAAAGGCAGAATTCCTCCCATGATGATTCCCGGCAGAGGTTTGGTGTAAAACGACTGCTCCGGGATCTGACGAGGAATCTGATTGGTCCGAACTGGATGTTCGATTCCCTGGAATAAAGAGAGGATTCAGGATTTGACCAGTCTTGTTGTTCAACATGTTAAAGATACGGTGTGTAGGTTTAGTGACGTCCCTTCCTTCACTTCACAACTCAAAAGGTGTTCGATTGTCTCCTCTGAGCTTCCGTACAAACATGACGGTGAAACATTGTGAACCCACTTGTAATGTGAGAGCTCAGCTCATGAATATGATGCATCACTATTTCACCTCAACGTTACACACTGAGCCTTTAAGGATGAATGGATGAACAGTACGATGACTCTATTCACTTACTGCTTTCTTGAAGCCAAAGTAGGCGCCTACGAAGGTGAGAGGCACAGAAATACAGAACCACAGAGCCAAAATGGCCACCAGGGTCCCAAAGGGCATCGCTGCTGACGAGCCTTCGCCCCAAAGGATCAAGTTCATCACAAAGAAATCTGCAAACACCACCCTACACACACACACACACACACACACACACACACACACAGAGCTCAGAACTGAATCCTCACACACTGAGACCATCTGTTTGAAACAGTGACCTTTGACCTGTTGGTTTGTGATCAGAGACATATTCAAACTATGATGAAGGTCCATCAACATGTTGGACTCCTCAGAGTGTCTCACCCTGGACAGAGGAAGGCTGTGAGCAGAACATTAGTCTTCCACTTCTCCCCACCAAACGCTGGAAAACACACAAACAAACAAACACACAAACAAACAAACGTCAACAAAGGAGCCAATGCTCAGGAATATTTGACATTTCACGCTGCAGCAAATGTTAATATCCTTTTTTTGCAGAAATGTCCTGTTTTCGTCGTTATTTCCCTTCCTGACAGCAGAGGTGGATTATTAACTTTCTCTTTGTTTGTTTTGAATCAGAGTAAAACACCGGAGGGACATAAACTGTAGCTTTCATGAAGGTAGAATGAGCCCTTTCAATCAGAAGTGGCTCCCCTGTGTGGAGCCCATGTTTTGGAGGTGGCTCCGCACAGCAGGGGGCGGTTGACGTTAAATAATAATACAAATAACAACTTGTACTTTTCTGACCATTCAGCCTACAGAATTAACCGTGGAGTCCCACGAGGCAAGCTGTGATTAGAATAAGGTGTGATTGATGGATGGTGGCTCCGCCCCCTGACGTGAACAACCTTCCAGTGTCACTGGCTCACCTTTGTAGAAGCGGGCGGCCACGTATCCAGCAGGAGTTCCCAGAAGAACCCAGAGAACCACAGCACACGTCATCAGAGCTCCACGGTTTGCAGGAGAGAGGAAGCCCAGACAGGCGAAGACTGGAAGAGGAGGAGGAGCTTATCTTACGTTCAGAGGAGTGAAGGAAGGTGAGTGTCCAACTCATGCTGCTGTTAAAAAGTGAATGGTGGAGCGGAGACATCACAGACATCAAAGACAGTCACCATATCTTTACCTGTCTGCTGTAGGTTACAACCTCATGTTCTGATTTGTGGAAGCTGCACATGTTCTTCACAAAACTTCTAAAAATCTGACACACTGCACCTTTAAGCTTCCAATCAGGCAGCGTAGTCATGGAGCAGCGACTCTGCGCTGCCATCTGAGATCATCTCCACACATATGTGAAATAATGATGAAGACGTGTGAGGACGTACAGAGGGTGACAAAGGTCATGATGAAGATCTGGGTTCCAGAACCGAGGAAGACCGACAGCAGCATCCCCTTCCTGGGAGGTCGGAAAACATCTCCGTGAACCAACTTCCATCCAAACTCCTCCTGAGCGTCCTCCTGGACGACGAGACAGAGGAGGAGACGAGGTGAGGAGGACACCGGAGCAGAGTCTCCGCTCGGGGACACGAGACACATCACTCACCACAGAGTCCATCTGATTGTATCTGGCTATGTCTTTATGCAAAGTCCTCAGCATGATCATGGCTACCATTCCAGACAGGAACAAGACGATGACCAGAGAGTTCATGATGCTGCAGAGGAGAAGACAAGTCCATCACATCATCTCAAAGTGGGACTGTTCCATCACAGTCAGAGACAGAGTGGGACAATAAATCCTGGAGTCTGTCTCAACACGATCACACATGGACATGATATGAACAGATAGACTTCATGTCCGTGTGTGTGTGTGTGTGTGTGTGTGTGTGTGTGTGTGGTCTCCAGTCTCACCTGAACCACTGGATGTTGGTGTGAGGCATCGACTCCAGGATGTAGTCCCATCGAGACGCCCAGCGAATGTTCTTGTCTTCCTGTTCACACACAAACAATCCAAGCTTTACTTTCCTCTGTCCAACCAACATCAACACGTCTCACTCAGCTTCAAAACATCCAACACACGCTCCTTCATCTGATCGATTCCAAACAAGCACAGTGAGATGCAGAGGAAGCAGAACTGTCCTTTGTGGAAAAATAGTATGATATTAATATGAGGCAGCACAGCTCACTGCACTGCGCTCTACTGTACTCTACTCTACTGTACTCTACTCTACTGCGCTCTACTGTACTCTACTCTACTGCGCTCTACTCTACTCTACTGCGCTCTACTGTACTCTACTCTACTGCGCTCTACTGTACTGTACTCTACTGCGCTCTACTGTACTCTACTGCACTGCGCTCTACTGTACTCTACTCTACTGCGCTCTACTGTACTGTACTCTACTGCGCTCTACTGTACTCTACTCTACTGCGCTCTACTGTACTCTACTCTA
This sequence comes from Chascanopsetta lugubris, assembly GCA_016785325.1. Classification (NCBI taxonomy): domain Eukaryota; kingdom Metazoa; phylum Chordata; class Actinopteri; order Pleuronectiformes; family Bothidae; genus Chascanopsetta; species Chascanopsetta lugubris. The sequence goes on from JAFBJT010108471.1 coordinate 4,252, forward strand.
CTGCGCTCTACTGTACTCTACTCTACTGCGCTCTACTGTACTCTACTCTACTGTGCTCTACTGTACTGTGCTCTACTGTACTGTGCTCTACTGTACTGTACTCTACTGCGCTCTACTGTACTCTACTCTACTGCGCTCTACTGTACTCTACTCTACTGTGCTCTACTCTACTGTGCTCTACTGTACTGTGCTCTACTGTACTGTGCTCTACTGTACTGTACTGTACTCTACTGTGCTCTACTCTACTGTACTGTGCTCTACTCTACTGTACTGTACTCTACTGTACTGTGCTCTACTCTACTGTACTCTATTGTACTGTGCTCTACTGTACTGTACTCTACTGTGCTCTACTGTACTGTACTCTACTGTGCTCTACTGTGCTGTACTCTACTGTGCTCTACTGTGCTGTAATCTACTGTGCTCTACTGTACTGTGCTCTACTGTACTGTGCTCTACTGTACTGTGCTCTACTGTACTTTACTATACTGTGCTCTACTGTACTGTGCTCTACTGTACTCTACTGCACTGTGCTCTACTGTACTGTACTGTGCTCTACTGTACTGCACTGTGCTCTACTGTACTGTACTGTGCTCTACTGTACTGCACTGTGCTCTACTGTACTGTACTGTGCTCTACTGTACTGTACTGTGCTCTACTGTACTGTACTGTGCTCTACTGTACTGCACTGTGCTCTACTGCACAGTGCTCTACTGCACTGTACTGTGCTCTACTGTACTGTACTCTACTGCACTGTACTGTACTCTACTGCACTGTGCTCTACTGTACTTTACTCTACTGCACTGTGCTCTACTGTACTGTACTGTGCTCTACTGCACTGTGCTCTACTGTACTGTACTGTGCTCTACTGTACTGTACTGTGCTCTACTGTACTGCACTGTGCTCTACTGCACTGTGCTCTACTGTACTGTACTGTGCTCTACTGCACTGTGCTCTACTGCACTGTACTGTGCTCTACTGTACTGTACTCTACTGCACTGTACTGTACTCTACTGCACTGTGCTCTACTGTACTGTACTCTACTGCACTGTGCTCTACTGTACTGTACTGTGCTCTACTGCACTGTGCTCTACTGTACTGTACTGTGCTCTACTGTACTGTGCTCTACTGTACTGTACTCTACTGCACTGTGCTCTACTGTACTGTACTGTGCTCTACTGCACTGTGCTCTACTGTACTCTACTGTGCTCTCCTGTACTCTACTGTACTGTTCTCTACTGTACTGTACTCTACTGTACTGTGCTCTACTGCACTGTGCTCTACTGCACTCTACTGTACTGTGTACTGTGCTCTACTGTACTGTACTTACTGTACTGTGCTCTACTGTACTGTGCTCTACTGCACTGTACTGTACTCTACTGTACTGTACTCTACTGTACTGTGCTCTACTGCACTGTACTGTACTGTGCTCTACTGCACTGTACTCTACTGTACTGTGCTCTACTGCACTGTGCTCCACTGTACTGTACTCTACTATGCTCTACTGCACTGTGCTCTACTCTACTCTACTGTGCTCTACTGTGCTCTACTGTACTGTACTCTACTGTGCTCTACTGTACTGTGCTCTACTGTACTGTACTCTACTGTGCTTTACTGTGCTCTACTGTACTGTACTGTACTCTACTGTGCTCTACTCTACTGTACTGTGCTCTACTCTACTGTACTCTACTGTACTGTGCTCTACTCTACTGTGCTCTACTCTACTCTACTGTACTCTATTGTACTGTGCTCTACTGTGCTCTACTGTACTGTACTCTACTGTGCTCTACTGTACTGTACTCTACTGTACTGTGCTCTACTGTACTGTGCTCTACTGTACTGTACTCTACTGTACTCTACTGTACTGTGCTCTACTGTACTCTACTGTACTGTGCTCTACTCTACTGTACTCTATTGTACTGTGCTCTACTGTACTGTGCTCTACTGTACTCTACTGTACTGTGCTCTACTGTACTGTGCTCTACTCTACTGTACTCTATTGTACTGTGCTCTACTGTACTATGCTCTACTGTACTGTACTCTACTGTACTGTGCTCTACTGTACTGTACTCTACTGTACTGTACTCTACTGTACTGTGCTCTACTGTACTGTGCTCTACTGTACTGTGCTCTACTGTGCTCTACTGTACTGTGCTCTACTGTACTGTGCTCTACTGTACTGTGCTCTACTGTACTATGCTCTACTGTACTGTGCTCTACTGTACTGTACTCTACTGTACTCTACTGTACTGTGCCCTACTGTACTATGCTCTACTGTACTGTACTCTACTGTACTGTGCTCTACTGTACTGTACTCTACTGTACTGTACTCTACTGTACTGTGCTCTACTGTACTGTGCTCTACTGTACTGTGCTCTACTGTACTGTGCTCTACTGTACTGTGCTCTACTGTACTGTACTCTACTGTGGATCATAACAAAGACAAGGACCATGTGTCTGAACTGTCCTGATGTCCTCACCACGAAGTTGAGCGAGTAGGTGTACGGGATCTTAAACTGCCCACTGAGTTTGTTCTTCAGGAACCTTGGTCCTCCAGAACAATCGGGACTGTCGTCATTTGGGTTTTCATAGCTGGAGGACAGAGGACAAAGAGACATGAAGGGACATTCTCACATGAAATAATCCTAACATCATTTGTTAGAACCTGTTCAGTGAAAACACCATGACACACACACACACACACACACACACACACACACACACACACACACAGTGTGAGGCGAGATGTTCACAAAACTCCCAAACGACATCTCTACATATTAGATCCAAATGTCACCTTCACCTCTTGGGTTCGATCTTGGCAGCAACCAGCCGAGCTCCGAGTTGTTGGTGCTCCACCACGTGGAAATAGATGGTGATGTCCACGTGGTTGAAGATGTAAAACGCATCCTTTTCTTTAAAGTTGGACTAGAAAAACAAAGTACAGCCCGCTCGCAGCGGAGGCCTCATTTGATTAAAGGTGCAGTGTGTGAGGTTTGGTGACATCTAAAGGTGAAGTTGCTTGTTGTATCTATCACCTCACCTCATATCAGAGCCCTTTGAATTCATTGCACAGTGTTTGTTTGTTTGTTTGTTTGTGAGCCACTTACATTGACCACACAGGCATCTTTGGATCGACCCGTTTCTGTGACATAGCAGCCGATTGGGAAACCAGGGTTACAGAACTTCTGTCCGTCTTCAACATCATAGCACCAGGTGACTGGCATGTTATCCACTATCCTACACACACACACACACACACACACACACACACACACACACACACACACACACACACACACACACACACACACACACACACACACTAGTCTTGTTTCACACACGTCACAGGTGAGATTCTGTCTTGATAAACTTGTTCTATCATCAGAGAGATCAGAATATTTGCTGTCACAACATTCCAGTACCAACTGAGGGTCGACCTCGGGGTCAGACGGATGAAGCACAACAGGAAGTGAACACACCTGGGGGCGGAGTCCAACAGGGAGCAAACCCCCACAGACTCCTCCCATGTTCAATGATCAACTTCAGAGGAGAATGAAACGTGTTTCCAGTCTGGAACAAACTTCAGCTTTGGTCTAAGTCAGTCACATGTGTTTCCATGACGACTGGACGGGGGGAGGAGTTTATAACCCGCTTGTTTATATTTTATTGACATTTGAAATTACGCATAATAAGGAGGGGCGGTTTTTGAATGAACCAGGAAGTAGGAGGAGTTAGGATTCGGCAAGATGGCGACAAGGGACACGCCCACAATTGACCTCAAAACCACTCGGCTGAAACCAACGGGTGAGGTCACAGACGCTACGTCACCTCTTTATTTACAGTCTGTGAATAAAGCGGCCGCAGCAGCTTCCTGCTCGGACTCGTTTCCCCCGGGCGCTGCTGAGAACGAGGAGTCGCGCTGCTGAGAACGAGGAGTCGCGCTACTGAGAACGAGGAGTCGCGCTACTGAGAACGAGGAGTCGCGCTGCTGAGAACGAGGAGTCGCGCTGCTGAGAACGAGGAGTCGCGCTGCTGAGAACGAGGAGTCGCGCTGCTGAGAACGAGGAGTCGCGCTGCTGAGAACGAGGAGTCGCGCTGCTGAGAACGAGGAGTCGCGCTGCTGAGAACGAGGAGTCGCGCTGCTGAGAACGAGGAGTCGCGCTGCTGAGAACGAGGAGTCGCGCTGCTGAGAACGAGGAGTAACGAGGAGTCGCGCTGCTTGCTGAGAACGAGGAGTCGCGCTGCTGAGAACGAGGAGTCGCGCTGCTGAGAACGAGGAGTCGCGCTGCTGAGAACGAGGAGTCGCGCTGCTGAGAACGAGGAGTCGCGCTGCTGAGAACGAGGAGTCGCGCTGCTGAGAACGAGGAGTCGCGCTGCTGAGACCGAGGAGTCGCGCTGCTGAGAACGAGGAGTCGGCGCAACGTGCTCACCAGTGATGCTGGTAGTTGAGTAACATGCCCTTCTTCAGGAAGTCCAGCTTGGTTTTGTCCGTGGGGTTTGTGGTGTCGTAGGTTTTGGTGCACACCTTCTGACACACGGCGGGTTTCTTAAACTCAAACTGACAGAGGAACGAACGGCACGTGAGCGACGAGAGACAAATCTTCAACAACACATTCATATCTGAGGGGTGGATGTAAACAGCTCTTTGTACCTTGTACGGAGACGATTCAATTCTCTCTCCAAACAGAACTTGGCCCAGGTTTTCAGACGGTCGGTTCAGAGTTTTCATGGAGCAGAAGTCAAACCTACACAACGAGGTGGGAGAAGTTCACAGACGATGGCGAAGAACCCTGCACAAATACTAACATATCATGTTTGGAGCCCCAAGTAAAACCCCAATCACTGAATCCACAAAGTCATGCTCCTGCACGGTGACCACTTCCTGTGCGATTCAACAACGAGTCAGTGGGTGGATGATTTCCACCTGGACAGGAAGTGAACCCAAGTAACCATGTGACCATGAACAGGATGTGATCTCCTCTGTGGAGGGAAACATGGAGTGACAACAATATGAAAACAATCCATTTCCTGTGATGAAGCCAGGAACTTTTTGAACTCCTCTTGTATTGTATTTGCACAATGAGTCAACTTTGTCAAACTTTGCTCCCACAACGAGAATCATCCCGTTGATCAACTTAGGAAGAGGAAGGTCCTGATAACGGCAGAGACCGAGGAGTTTACCTCCTCAACGGTTGGACAAAGTAAAGCAGGTGATGGAGTGAAGCAGGAAGTAGAGACTCACGCGGTGTATTCGTACGGAAGAACCGACTCCACTGAATCCAGTCTGTTCACAAACAGTTCGATGGTGGACTGAGGAAAAACACATGCGGGTTCAAGGTCAACATCAACACCTGCATACCGAGCACATCGCAACACACACACACACACAGTTTGTGTGTGTGTGTGTTGAATCTTGAATTCCCCTTGGGATCAATAAAGTAACTGTGTATGTGTGTGTGCGTGTGTGTGCTCATAGGTGCACTTCACTTGACATGTGGCGCCATTACTGAGGTATTTTACTTGATTCTTGTTCTGCATCGTTTTGTTTAGAGTTGTTTTTTGCTCATCTTCAATTATTATTTTTACTTTTGAATTGAATTAGTCTCCATCTCTGTGTTTGTGTCAGAGAATGACACAAACCCCCCCGGTCTCAGACCGGAGGCAGAAGTCTGGGACAACGTCCTCCCACCTGTCCTGAATTCCACATCCGGTTCTAGTGTAAACAGTTAGCACAGCAGTTAGCTTAAATGTTTGTTGTTGCTGACGTCAGCTCGCGGCTCGCAGCTCCGTCACGGTAGCGGTTCTGTCCGCGCGTGAACCGGTTCCCTCCACGCGTCTCTCCCTCGGTGTGTGCGTGTGTCCGGTGGAGGTTCGGCGGACCCGGGTCAGGTTTACCTTGCAGTCCGGGACTTGCTCCTTCCCCGGCTCACAGAAGCTGACGGGCGCCAGACCCGGGAGGTAGAAGCCGGCCGCCCGAGCGAGCAGCGCGGCTCCGAACAGCCACAGCGCCATGTTGGGTGGGAGGCCTCCGGGCCGAGCACTCTCTCACACCGGGACCTGGATCTGCTTCACGCTCCGGACTCCGGGCATCGACCGCACGCAGCCAGCCAACAACATCCGGGTGCCTCCTCCGCGTCTTCTTCTTACCTTCTTCTTCTTCTTCTTTCACTGCTCTATTCGTATCTCATGACCTCCAGGCGCTGTTTACCGCCCCCTGCTGGGCTGGAGGGGCACAGCTGGACATCGCCACTCCTGATCCGTGGAAGTTGCCCTCCTCCCCTGTAGCTGATACTTTGATAAATCGTGTATATTTGACAGATGCTTCCTGTTTCCTCTGTTCCGCTGTTTGTGATAAATGACTTGATTGTTTAATCCTTTGCTCTTAATTCTAGTTCTTATTGAACTAGAATTTGAAAAGGGACAGAAATAGTTCTACTCTGTACACAAATATTCATGAATCGTGTCTCATGTCTTTATGCGTTAGTTGAGAAGAAAACGCCTTGTTTCAAAGTTCCTCTGTTACCTGAAGCTGAACAGAGTCTGAATTTGACCCAAAGAGAAAACCTATATTATTATATATTATTTCATCCATCATTCTATTGATTTTATTCACAGTCATTAATCATGTTAAGATGAGATCCTGGATTCGCAGCAGAACACAATATCATTTATTTACAAACAGAAAATAGAACAAGGAGGCAGAGCAGAGTGTGACTTGTCTTCACTTTATTCAAAATCATCAGATGAGTCAGAAGAAAGAGAGATGAAGAGAATGTGTGGAGCTGCTGAGCCTCTGAATGTTTGTGTAGAACAAAGCACATCGTACAGATCAAAGGCGAGCAGCTTCACATTCATCATTCAACACATCAACACACATTAAGATTCAAGTGTCGACCCCAAACACACACACATCAGCACACTTACCTCTGCGCTGCTGCCGCCTGCGCTCTGCCCTCTGAAAGGCTTTTGTGCAGATTTCAAATCAACGAAAATGACAAAGATGAATTCATCGTCATCACAGACGTAAACACAGTTTGCTGCAAATAAAAAGCACATCGGAAACGAACGGTCTCTCACGCAGCAGCAGCATCATGGGACTGGAAAACAGACAGAATACAGAGAGTAAACATGTGACAACACAATCAACACTTTCACTTCACCTTTAAAGGTGCAGTGTGGAAGATATTTGATCACTTCCACTGGTAGAAAAACAATTACAAAACAATAACACACTGATATTTGAATGAATGTATAATCACCTACATGTATATATTTCTTCCTCATTACGCATGAATGAGCTGTTTCATTTGGCTCGATGGCGGCCATGTTGTTACAGCAGTAAAAGTGGACGTACTAAACATCTGTAGAGTTTGAACAACTGAAGTGGAGCTCAGCTTCTCCTCATGTTCAGAAGAGTGAGCTGATGATACAACACTTCCCCTCTAGAGGTCAGCACATCTCACACTGCACCTTTAATACCCAGACTGCAGGGTTTTTCCCGTGCGGTGCGTTCAGGAGGGAAAAGATCAAAAACGTATTTGACAACAGTTTCTTTCATCAAAGACCTTTTATTATAAAGTCAGAGAAGTGACATCATGATGGGATCTGAACATAGAACACGTTGCTGCTGCACAGACTGTTGATGCTGCTCCTCAATAAAAGAGCTCTATTTCACAAGATCAAAGCAGAGGGAGGACGAAGGGAAACTTTGAAAGCACAGGGAGATGTGGTGACCTCAAGTGACCCCAGGTGACCTCAAGTGACCCCAGGTGACCTCAAGTGACCCCAGGTGACCTCAAGTGACCTCAGGTGACCCCAGGTGACCTAAAGTGACCCCAGGTGACCTAAAGTGACCCCAGGTGACCTCAAGTGACCTCAGGTGACCCCAGGTGACCTAAAGTGACCCCAGGTGACCCCAGATGACCTCAGGTGACCTCAAGTGACCCCAGGTGACCTCAAGTGACCCCAGGTGACCTCAGGTGACCTCAAGTGACCCCAGGTGACCTCACATGACCTCAGGTGATCTCAAGTGACCCCAGGTACAGGAGGAGCATGTTGACACAGTGACACAAAGTCTGATATCCATTCCATCAGAGGGTCATTATGGGATGTTTAGGCCATGAAGAGAATGACGCCTGCATCAAATACATTGATTTGAACAAAGCTGGTTAGTACCAATAATAAACAGACTTTAAAGGTGCAGTGTGCAGGATTTGGTGAAGTTGCATATCGTAGCCCTCACCTCATTCAAGCGTAGAGGAGGAACTAAGGTCGACTTCAGCTGACCTCAGGTGACCCCAGGTGACCTCAAGTGACCTCAGGTGACCCCAGGTGACCTAAAGTGACCCCAGGTGACCTCAAGTGACCTCAGGTGACCCCAGGTGACCTCAGGTGACCCCAGGTGACCTCAAGTGACCTCAGGTGACCCCAGGTGACCTCAAGTGACCCCAGGTGACCTCAAGTGACCTCAGGTGACCCCAGGTGACCTCAGGTGACCCCAGGTGACCTCAAGTGACCTCAGGTGACCCCAGGTGACCTAAAGTGACCCCAGGTGACCTCAAGTGACCTCAGGTGACCCCAGGTGACCTCAAGTGACCCCAGATGACCTCAGGTGACCTCAAGTGACCCTAGGTGACCTCAAGTGACCCCAGGTACAGGAGGAGCATGTTGACACAGTGACACAAAGTCTGATATCCATTCCATCAGAGGGTCATTATGGGATGTTTAGGCCATGAAGAGAATGACGCCTGCATCAAATACATTGATTTGAACAAAGCTGGTTAGTACCAATAATAAACAGACTTTAAAGGTGCAGTGTGCAGGATTTGGTGAAGTTGCATATCGTAGCCCTCACCTCATTCAAGCGTAGAGGAGGAACTAAGGTCGACTTCAGTTGTGATTGACAGATGTTGAATCTGCTCTGGGCTGCTGTAAAAACATGGCAGCCCCCGTAGAGAGGACCCGCTCTCATTAGCTGACTACAACCTCCTGAATGTCAGGATGTAATTGTTTTAGAATATTTTTAGAAGTGACATCTTACCCACTGCACCTTTAAGGTCAATAATGCATTAACGCAAAGTAACCAGGAGGAGAAGTCGGAGAATCATCTCCCAGTCCGAGACGGATCGGATGGTTTTCCTCATTTCTCTTTCTTCTTTTTCTTCTTCTTCTTCTTCTCTCTCTTCTTCTTCTTGGGGGATTTCTCCTTCAACGCTTTTCCTTTTCCATCCTCACTGGAATCATTGCTGTCAGAATCATCTCGGTTATCTTTTCTCCTGCTCTCCTTTTTATTCCTGTGGTCCTTGTCCACCCCGTCATTGGCCGTGGAGGTGGTGGTGGGCGGGGCCACTGATCCACACGACACCGTGATGAGCATCCTCTCTTTACTCATCTCCTCCTTCAGGGAGATCTTCTCTTTCCTCTCTCTGTGGTTTTTGAGTGAGTCATCAACGTCGCTTCTGTGATGTCTCTGGTTGATCCAGTCTTGTTGGATGTTTCTGGGATGTCTGAGGTCTCCTGGATCTCCATGGCATTTGTTATCTCCAGGGTCTCGATGTTGTCTGTTGCCTCCAGGGTCTCGATGGGGTGTGTGGTCTTCAGGGTCTCGATGGGGTCTGTGGTCTTCAGGGTCTCGATGGGGTCTGTGGTCTTCAGGGTCTCGATGGGGTCTGTGGTCTTCAGGGTCTCGATGGGGTCTGTGGTCTTCAGGGTCCCTCTGAGCGCTCCTGTCCGAAGGTTGTGGGTACGAGCTGCAGCTGAAACCACGAGGACGTCCTTTGTTGTCTTCAAACGTTTGTCCCACGTCTTTGTCTGTTGGTTTTTTCTGCTGAGAGAAAAAATCAACTTGTAAAAGAAGAAGTGTTTGGAGTTTGACTTCAGCAGCAGCTCACCTTCTGGAACGATTAGTGATCAATCATCTGATCTCATTTCAAAAAGCAACATTTCAGTTCATCTGAAAAACAATCAATTCTTGGCGACACTCTTTCAAAGAGCTTGTGATCTAAAACAGCAGAACTATGGGATGTGAGTTCACTCCATCCATAGTGTTTGTATGATGCATTGCAGTACCCATTTCCACCTGAGGGGGCTGCCAAGGAGAACTAAAGGGTCCTCAGGACATTTTCAGACAATCGAAATCATTCAACAGAAAATAATGAATACAATATCTTATTTGATCTAACTAACAGTTTTCAAAGCCCAATCAATAATCTATCGATCTCACAGTTCGATACTGAACAATGATTAGCATCTTTTTAAATCTGATCTGAACACATGACAACATTACGCAAACTAGAAGAGGGGAATTCATTTGTAGTTCAGAGGTCAAGATCAAATCACACTCACTGTGGTATAATCAATAGATATTTGAAAGTATCTCTGATGAATATATATATATATATGTGTGTGTGTATATAAATGACAATATTACTGAAAACATTCAATATGTTTAAAGTGCATAACTTCCAGGTGAGAAGTATAAATCAACCTTTTCTCATTTTTCTTTCTTTTCGATCTCACTTCCATTTTCCAGTCTCACAGCTCGATGATGTCACAAGGACTTTGACATCAAAGACTTTGGCCGGACAAAAGAACCCTGTCAAACATCAAAGGCACTTACACTGGCAGAGTGACCGTGTTGGTGAGTGGTTTCGTGGTTTTCAGCTGAATGTAAATCTCCGATGAACTCCTCACACTTCTGGCAGTAAAATCCAATCACTGGTGTCAGGAAACGTTTCCCTGCAAACAGACAAAGATCAAAGAGACAGTTTGTGTCGACGACAAAGAAAAAGGAAAGGCTGCCTCACCTCCTTCTTTCATCAGTCCCTCCAGTTCTTTTATCAAGGACTGCATTTTTCGAACCCTGCTTTCTTTCCGTCCGTCCGTCTCCTCTCTGTCGTTCGCCTGAAAAGAAAAACAATATCACAACTGAAGCCTTTCCACTTCCTGCACAGCTCCTTCCTTCAGTGGAGATTGTTTACCGGGTATTTGTCGGAGGCCTGAGATGTGCTGCTGCTGTCACTTCTCTCTCGTTTTTCCTTTGTGGCTGAGGAGGAACAGAGGAAATAGAATGAGTTCAAATGCAATCAAAGAAATGTATCAATAAAGACTTGAAGTCCAGGTGGTATCAGTTTCCAACGGACTGGGTCAACACCAGAGTCAACACCAGGGTCAACACCAGGGTCAACACCAGAGTCAACACCAGGGTCAACACCAGAGTCAACACCAGGGTCAGCACCAGAGTCAACACCAGAGTCAACACCAGGGTCAACACCAGAGTCAACACCAGGGTCAACACCAGAGTCAACACCAGAGTCAACACCAGGGTCAACACCAGGGTCAACAATCACCGACTCCTTGACAACAGGAGAGACAGTGAGTCACGTCAGCTTCATGTCTGTGAAGCCTTCGTGGAAATAACGGAATGTGTCGGCGAAACATCAAACTTCACAGCTCTGTGTCACTGAATATACCTGGGATTGGTTCCATTGTGACTGACTTAAAGGTGCAGTGTGTACGATTTGGTGACGTCAGATGATCGTGTGGCTGCGAGAGCTTAAAGTCAAATTGTCTCAAAATAAAAGTCTCAAAGAAACATTAACCACGAAGTCCAGTCAAAGACACAGGACACTTTTTATGTGCAGCGTGTTTACACGTTCACACGTATGTTCATGCATATACAATGTTAGTCGCCTGAATAAATGATAATCGAGTACATGTGAAGTGATGTAATAATCAGTGATGAAGAGCTCGTCACCTTTAGGAAGCATGATGCTGCTGAGGCCCTCGCTCACTCTCCTCATCTCCTTGACTGAGGAGAGTGAGCGAGGTGATCTTTCACTCTCACCTTTGATGAGGGACTGCAGTGATTCCAGTGCTTGTTGAACGTTGGAGTGAGTCAGAGCCTTCAGCGCTGCGGTGGCTGCGATTGGCTCTGGTGCAACTGGAGCAGGAGACTGTCGCTTCACCTCTTTCTGCTCCAGCGTCTTCATCGTGACCTTGTTGGCGTCTTCTGTGACCAGACTCTTGAATAAGCTCTTGATCTTCTGAAGCTCGGTGTGGTCCACACTGATGGACGGAGCCATTTCAGGACAGAGCTTTGGACTGTGTGGATCTCCTAAACCACTGAATAAGCCCTGCTGATGGCTCAGAGCAGGAACCGCCTCGATGGTACGGGATGAAGAATGTTCCCCGGAACGGGAAAATGCTGGAAAACAGGTGGTAGAACTTTTATTTTCGGACGTTCCTCCAGGATCTTCTTTCCCGTACAGGAACGACTCTTCATCGTCGAGTTCATCCACTTTTTTCCTGGCGTTGTCCTGGAGACTTTGCGCCTGGAGCCACGAGAAGTCGCTGCCCACTCGGTCGTGAGGGAGGATGACGCTGTCGTGATCCGGTGGAGGAGAATCTTCATCCTGACGCTCGGGCGCCTTGTTGCTCTGATCAGACGCCTGAATGCAGGAGAACAGAACCACAGCTGTTATCAATATCATACATTCACCGACTGATCAGAAATCTTGTCATATTTGGACGTGATGCACCTCTGCAGCCATTCAAGTGAGAGGTCCTGTGTCTTTTGTGTTTGTTTGTTTGTTTACTCTCAAACAACTTCACACTTTTCTAGAACACTGACTCATTCATCATTGATTTGTAAAGAGGCACATTGTGGTACTTTTCACCCATTTGATACTTCAGAGGTCCTAGTCCAGGGTCGACCACCGGGTCAGACGGATACTTGGTTTGGCCACTGGGGGGCGGAGTCCAACAGGGAGCAAACCCCCACAGACTCTGCTCTCGGTCAGTCACGTTACCATGACGACTGGACGGGGGAATTTGTTTCTAACTCGCTTATTCGGTGGGTGATGCAACGGCATCGACGGCAACGACTCACAGCTCCACTGGTGCTCCGCCTCTTTGCCAGCAACGGCAGCACCACCTAAATCTACCACTGTTTCTATGGTCATCATCATTTCGACCACGCCTTTTCTACAATACCTCCAATCAGGAGAGGCTGCATGTCGTCAATAAATCAAAAATGATCACAAACTATAATGGCTGAACTGATGTGTTTTTCAAATACAGTATATTGGGGCGACAGTTCCGTGTGATACACTTTGAAGTTTGCGTCACCAAAGTTGTCAACTTGATAACATGAGATCAAAGTCACGTTTGTCTTCTTGCTGAGACCAAACGTTTGCCGGTGAGGAATCATGAACTTTACCTGAATAGTGAGGATGGCGTTTTTGAGCGTGGGCAGTCGCTCCTCCAGTTCTTTGCTGTTCATGAAGAGCTTCAGTCCCTCGAACAGATGATTACTCTTCCCAACGCTGCTGCTGGGACAGGGAGTGGGGGCGGGGTTAGGGCTGGGGGCGGGGTTAGGGCTGGGGGCGGGGTTAGGGCTGGGGCTCCGCTTCCTCTTTTTATCCAGAGCAGGGTTTTTTTCAGAGCTGCCGCTCGGTGACCTGGACCTCCTCTTACAACTCTTGCTCCGTTGGTGACTTTTCTTTTTGCTTTGACTCCCGCTCCGACTCCGGGCCCTGCTTTTGCTTCTCGCTCGACTCTTCCCACGAACACGACTTTTGCTCCTCCCTCTGCTTCTGCTTCTGCTCCGTCCGCGACTCTTTGCTCCAGATTTTCCTCGGCTTCTGTCGCGGCTCCGCTCGTGGCTCCTCCCCCGACTTCTCCCACGGCTCCGCCCCCGACTTCTCCCACGGCTCCGCCCCCGACTTCTCCCACGGCTCTTCCCCCGGCTTCTTGCGGGACTATTGCTCCGACTTTTGACAAGCCTCTTTACCTCGGGCTCGGCTTTGACTTTGTCTTGAATGTCTTTCAAGACATCAATGGACTGAAGGGCATCGGCCAGGTTCTGCGCCATGTCTCCCTTCAGGTAGTCGGGCAGCGGCTTATTGGCTGCGATGCATCTCAAGAATTCCTCGGCTTTGTCACTACAAATGAAGAGGCATGTGTTACAAAGGGCCGCACAAACTTTGTTGTTCCAGACAAAGGTATACAAAAGAAATCAAACACACACACACCTGTCTGGAGGACAAGGCTCCACAGGAGTGGGATTCCAGGGTGGGAACTGAAGGTGTGGTGGTGGAGTGGGAGGAGTTATCTGGTGGCTGCCTCCCAAAGTGAGCGCTGAACTACGGTCTATGGAGAAGCTGCTGAACGGGGGCTGGGAGAGTTCAGAGGTCATGTTATAGACTGGTGTAGTGCTACAGTTCCATTTCCTACAACTCTACTCGGACTGTGTCCTTGTGTTTGAAAATGTACATCTGCAGATGTGATTTGAGGAAATCAAAGCTGACTGTGTTTAAGAGGAATAAGTGAAATCTGTGCATGAGAGAGTTACTCAGTGAGAAGAGCAACCGTTTTCCAGACCAATGGTTCTATTCTTTTCTGTTTACGGTTTTTATACTTTTGGACATTTTATCTATTGGAGACTGAAAATGTTCAGGGTCAACCAAAGTCATGTTGACCTAAGAACCAAGTCAACGTTCCGTCATTACGTCGCCGTGTAACATGGGTTGAATGGGGAGTTCTTTTAGACGTTCCCTCGGCTCCGCCCCCTGTTCCCCGGAGGACTTTTCAACTCTTTCCATCATCCAGCAGGAGCCGCTGAGATCGGGCCGATCGAACCCGCAAATAGCCGCCTCCCGCTGGATACGCTGAAACACCGACTTGTTCGAGAGGCTCCCTCCCTGTTCATGTGTTTACCCAGACGCTGTTGGTCACAGAAGCCCCGCCCCCCACCCTTTGACTTATGGGTTCCTGGCTGTAGACCAGCAAGGAGCTGGTGCCTGGTGCTAAGTCAGGCACTGGCTCCGAACTAGCACCGGAACCAGTTTGGTGGGAAAGTGGTAGGTACTAAAGGCCAAAATGACCAACAGGAGCTTCTGACAATTTTCTGTCAAAAGGAAATAAATATTTTCCTCCTATTCACAGAAAAATATAAATAGGTTGAGAGGTCTCCAATAATCTATAGGCAATATGGTAATGTATGATCTTACATTGAAAACATAGTTGTGTGCTGCGTGATAAGTAATAAATGTGGCGGCAGCACTTTTCTCAGAGCAGAAGTCGAACAGACAGAAGGGTTGAGGGAAAAATAGTACAAACAGGTTTCTCTTGAAAGAATCGGATTTATTTCCTTTTTCTTCAAAATGTGAGAAACTCAGCAAAAATAACAGAAGTTCATTCAAATAAACGTCTTTAAACAAAATAAATCTTTACATAAACCTGTACACACATGGACACACATCTCACTAGAAGGTCACATCCAGGGTCACTGTGCAAAGTGTACAAATAATAAAGAAGACCACCAGGGGGGTCCAACATTCGGCCCGTGGGCCAAACCCGGCCAGCGAGAGTCAAAGGAAGAAAAGCGCTCCTTGTTTTCCAGCGTCCAGTCGTCCTTCACTTCTTCACTTCCTGCAGTTTCACTGCCAAGTCATGGAAACATGAGACGAATCAATCAAAGTATCAAATCTACAATCATGTGACACAGTGAACTTTATAATAACGTATTTTGATGTTTCATGGAAATGAACTCATTTAATTGTGATGACACAAAGAAAGTTTCTACTAGCAAATAAAATGTGATTCCACTGACTTTTGATGTGAAGGTAGAAAAACCACAGAGACTGCTTCAGCAAAACATCTGGCTAAGTCCTAATAATAATAATAATAATAATAATAATAATAATAATAATACGCTCAAATTACACACCGAACGCCGTAGGGTTTAAGAACCATCAGTAGTTTGAGCTGAGAACAAACCAGCTTTGATTTACAGTCCCGGAACCGGACGGCACCGCAAACTGTCCACACTTCACAGATTCTGGACTTTTGCAAATGAGTTCATTCAAATACTTGTGATATAAACAAGGAAAGTGAACAACATGATTAAACTGCTTTCTTTGGTTCTGTGTGTCACAGCCTTCAGAACCAGTCCCACACCAGTCCTCCACTTCCTTTATAAAGACTTTCTATCATATTCTGTTCATCTTGAGCTGCTGGAACTGTGATCGTTCCCCACTGTGGGATCAATAACACTGATCTTCTCTTCTCTTAACTGGCTGAGTTCACTATCATAGTAAATCATAGTCCAGGTAAATACTGACCAGGCCAAGGATTCCATCAGCAGCGGGTGTCGACTTCCTCTCGGCGCTGAAATGATCCAAAAGGTCTCCAGAATAGTTTGTGTTGTTGGTTTTTAAAGTGGTAAGAGAGGACGAACTTTTCATCTTTAGAGTTTTGATGACAACTGAAGTCGACCACAGGTTCTCCTGCATGTTCAGAAGGGTGCAACATGCAACTTCACCACTAGATGTCATCAAATCCTACTCACTGAACCTTTAAGGCAGCCACAGATTCAGGAGTTGGACCAGGAGGTGTTGACCACAGTTACCAAGAACTTATTCATGATGTTTCCCATCAACCTGGCAACAAACTCAGCAGAGAGAGGAGGAACGGTGGTGTGTGCTACAGGCTAGCTGGCAGCAGCTAAGCTAGCCGGCTGGCTACAGACTGAAGCTAAGCTAGCGAGCCGGCTGCTACAGTCTGAAGCTAAGCTAGCCGGCTGGCTACAGACTGAAGCTAAGCTAGCGAGCCGGCTGCTACAGTCTGAAGCTAAGCTAGCCGGCTGGCTACAGACCGAAGCTAAGCTAGCGAGCCGGCTGCTACAGTCTGAAGCTAAGCTAGCCGGCGGGCGACAGATTGAAGCTAAGCTAGCGAGCCGGCTGGGTACGTACACGGATGAAGTGCGGTCTCGCGGGCCTGTTGAGCAGAAACGGAGACTGTCCGGGGGGTCCGGGTGGCAGGTGTCCAGGAGGAGGGACACCGCAGGGGCCCCTGAGTCTGAAAGGGGGCCCATGGGATGGCGGGGGTCCGAACGGCGGAAGGCAGTGTTCGGATTTCCCTGGACGGTACATGTCCGTGACCGGAAGTGGTCCTCAACTACAGAGGAGGACTTGAATCAAAATGAATGAAACAAAAACAAAGTTCCCGTGTGTAGGTTGATTTCCATGTCACTGAGCGTGGGTGACTCCTGCCACGAGAGTCGCTGTAACCGGAAGTTATCCAGTGAGGCAAAAAACATCCGGGGTAATATTTTCAAAGTAAAAGTCTGTGTTGTGTTGAAGGAGAACCTTTGGCAGCCCTGAGATGTTGACTCTGTTTCTTTCAGTAAAAACATGGCAGCCAACACAATGAGTGTGTGCTCCCCAATACAATGTCAATGTTAAATGCTGAATCTAATTAAAATGAAAACATTTTTTAAGTTCAAACAATAAAAACATCAGTATTGTTTTTCTATATTTATGTGCTTGTTGAAATCACAGGCATTTTGAACAAACTAGACGGAAACGATTCTTATGTAGTATTATTTGTAAACATTGTACCATATCAATATATAATGTAATATAGACTATGATAAATAGTACATCACAATATTGACCTAACTGTATCTGTGCATTTGTGGAGTTTGAGAGCAGGATCACTCTGACACGAACACTGGATAGATTGACTTCCTTTGGTGGAATTACTTTTCTTTTTTGAACAGATCAGCATCTTTAGGGGAATGATGTTTATGAATGAGTCCATTTGAATACAGACACAAATAAAGAGGGTAAATGTATTTTAGGGCGATTGCATCGTCTTAATGAAGTCATTCTAGTAGGTTTTCTGATTTCAGATTTTATTGCTTATTTACACATCCATGCAAACTTTTCAACAACCAAGATGTTTGCACACTCCCTTCCATGAGCAGGAGAACAAGACATGTTTTCTGTTTGAAATATGCAACAAAAATTCCAATTAAACCAAATGGCACAAACCAAGACTAGAAGATGTCATCGTCGACTAAATCTGGATCATTTGGAGAATTCTGCGCAGCACTGGTGTTCAAATATTATGCTGGATACACGGACGCAGTGACGCTGAGCTCTTTCAAAGTTGTCCAATGTATTATGCTAATGAGGGACAATGGGGTCAGAACAGCAGAGTCCATTTCATCCACTGACCAATCACAGCAGGACAGTTGGATTTCTTTTACTTGTCCATGAGAAGGAAAGAAAACACAGCAAGTAAGAAAGCAACGATTTCCCTCCGACTCCAAGAGAAACGGTGATGATGAGTAAATGTGAAGATGTTTCCTCCTTGTGACTGAGTCATGCTGAACCCTAAGAGTTGGAGTGGTTGATCTTAGTGTGGACTCTGCTGCCCCGCCCACTCTGTATTCTCAACTGGTGTAGTGTCGGCCTTGAGTGAAGCCGGCCTGGTTATAGTGCTGACCGCCATGTTGGAAGAACTGTTCAAATTGTCCTCCTTGGTTAAAATTGGCGCCACCTCTCCCTCCCCCTCCCCAGCCTCCGCCTTGTCCTTGTCCTTGTCCTCCTCCCCTGCCTCCCCGGCCTCTCCCCCCCCGGCCTCCTCGACCCCCGCCTCTCTCCTGATGCCAGCCTCCATCCTGGTGGTGATTGTCATGGTAACTGCCTCCTCCTCCTCCGTGATACCCCGGGTCCTGGAAGCCCCCCTGGTTGTGTCCACCTCCGCCGTACCCTCCTCTCCCGCCCCCGCCCCCCCCTCCTCCTCCTCCTCCTCCTCCTCCTCCTCCTCCTCCTCCTCCGCCTCCATGATGACCTCCACCATCCTGGTAGTGGCCTTGATTGTACCCTCCCCTCCCACCGCCACCGTCTCCCCAGCCTCCCTGCACCTTGCCCCCTCGGTTGCCCCCTCTGCCTCCCCTGTCTCCATGTCCTCTGTCATAGCCTCCACGACCACCTTGGGAGTATTGATCATAGCCCCCCCTGCCCCCCCCATGACCTCCTCCAGCATGGTATCCTCCTCCCTGGGGGGCATCCTGACGCTTCTGCCAGGTGGGCATCTCAGGTGGAGGAGGCTCGATCTCGCATGGCCGACCCCCTCTGTCTGGGACTCGACCCATTCGAACCTAAGTCAAAGGAATCAAATGAAGACAGTCGGTTATCGGGTCAATAGTTTGATTTGTATGACATCGTATCAAACACACACACGACGTAGAAGATCAGAGAAAAACACAATTCTTTTCAAATACATTTCTGTCATCTGCTGAAATAGAATGACTTTTGGGTCACGACCCACCGGTTGAGATCCCTGTTTTAGATGAAGACAGAAACATAAGAAAACGGAGTCTCGCCTTATTTATAGCACAGGCCGTCTTCTCTCGCATCTTGCCGCTGCTCGTGCGCAGGATCTTGGAGAAGTCTTGTCGAGCAGCCAGAAGATGAGCGACAGAGATTTTACTGGAGGTGCTGAGAGCCGAGCGCAGAGGAGGGTAAACTTTGGACAACTTTTCAGCATGAGTCTGCAAATAAGATAAGAAGGATCAGATGACGGAAAGAATAACATTGGAGGTCTAACGTTGAACAGACGGCACAGCGATTCACTTTTCTTTGGAAAGGAAATGTCAAGTCGTGACAATCTCTCATAATTCAGATGAAATGATTTTATCTTCCAACCCTTTCTGTCCTCGTCACTTGGAAAGGTTCAGAGAGTGAAACTCAGATCGTGTTCTTCTCATCTCCAGATCGACACGTAGAGAGAACAGGGAACCACACACTCGGTGCCTCTTGGCCTTTTCCAGCAGAACAGGAAACACGTGATGTGACGACCCGTGTATCGTTCTCACGTACCTTTGCTTTGTCCGACCAACCGAAAGACTGCACCGTCACATCCAGGCGCTTCAACAACATCTGCCTCCTCACCTCGTACTCATTCACCAGCGCCTGGTTCACAGCTTCAATCTTTTCCTTTCAAAACAGACAGAAGAAAACAACCACATGAAAACACACACACACACAGCGACGGGGCGTTCGGGATCATCAACGTGTTGTTACAATGTGCACAGGTCCCAGAGTTTTCTTCATCAGGGGCTCGCCCACGTGATTCGGTGGCACTCGACTCAAAGCTTCTTTCAACTAAAAGAAAAAGGATGAAAAACTGACAATGAGGTCAAAGTGTGTTTTGTAGGGAGACTGGTGTCACATGTCAACACACAGCTGACACACACACACACACACAAAGCTCAGGGTTTGGACCTTCAAAGAACATTTCACTGGATTTGATTGATTAACACATTGTGTAAGAAATACCTGATGTTTTTCAGCCTGTTTTATGATTTCAACCTGTTTTAACTTAAAGGTACAGTGTGTCAGATGTCTTTGATCAAATGTTACTTTAAATAATAAAATAATAAATAAATGTAGCTCCTGTAAATTTCACTCAGAAAGTTTTATAAAAAGAAAGAAAAAGCTGAAGTAGAACTCCTCTGATTCATTTTCTGTGAATGTGATAAAAAATGACAGGATATAAATGACTGAATATTTGCCCTGACTGAATATTTTTTGATCTTTATTGAAGAACAACTACAAAGGACATTCACTGTGGAACCGGAGTGAAGAGTTCAGAAGTTCAAAGTGTCTGTTGTAGGAAAATGCGGGTGAGACGTGAGCACACACCTTCTTCTCGATCCCACTGAAGAACTGGAACATGGTGATGTTGGCCGGAGGTTTGGACATTCCCAGAGACATGCAGGTGATCTTCAGCTCCTGGAACACGGGGCTGCCCGACTCCTGGCCCTTCTTCTGCGGACCGTTGACCAGAACCATGCGAGACGCCTCCAGCTCCGACACCAGGAAGGCTGAGACACAAACACAGAGATCCGATTCACTGCTGAGACGCTGAAGAGCTTCTGAGGAGTTTGAACCCACGACATCACCTCTTCTGCAACACGGTCGACTGATGAAGTTCAACCTGAGGTCGTGATTAAGTGTCTGCCTCTCTCGCACCAACATACGGCCCGTGGGCCAGAACCGGCTGACCAGAGGCTCCGGTCGGGTCCGTGGGATTCATTTAGCAAAGTGTAAAGTGAGAGACATGTTGAAGTTTCGAACAGGCCTTTAAAATGAACCACAGACCTTTAGTTTGTATTATGTTAGGAGCTGATTTACTGACAGCGGTTGTTTGTAATGTATTGGATTGTTTTGTTCCTCACAGGTGAGGGAGTGAGTCGGGGATCAGAGTGACGGTGATCTTACTGAGGAGGAGCAGGCAGTCGGTCCTGTTCAGGAGCCTCTGGGTGACATGTCCTCTGGTGAGGACAGAGTAAGGACAGGCCAGTTCCGACAGGAGACCACTCATCTCCAGCTGGAAGCTCTCGGCTTCGTTTGGACCTGAGAGCAGAGACAGACGGACACAGACTTCCTGTTTGTGAAAAGCGAGGGTCCACCTCCGGGTCGCACGGATGAAAAACAATCGCAAGTGAAAAAACGCAGCCTTCGCAGAGGGACCACCGTTACACATTCAGGGAAATGTCAGTGTCATTGTTGTGTAATAATTATAGAAGTGACAACAATGACAGAAATCTTACAGACTGCACCTTTAAGACTGATTAGGAATCACCACTAATCCAGATAGAACCAAGTGGTGATGTCATGTTGCTCATATTAGCAGATTGGTCGACCTAGAAAAACCCTGAGCTCAGCACTTTAACTCTGTCATTTTCACAAACACTCAACAGGTGTGTATTCAGGAGTGTGTATTCAGGAGTGTGTATTCAGGAGTGTGTATTCTGAAGCAGGACACAACCAGGGGAACTTCAGGAGTGTGCCTTCAGGAGTGTGCCTTCAGGAGGGTGTGTGGGGGAGTGTCTGTGGGA
>JAFBJT010108471.1:28274-52942 GCA_016785325.1 Chascanopsetta lugubris
CTCTCTTTATTGAGAAATCGCAGAGAATGTCTCTTCTGGAATTTTTACAGGACTTTGCGAAAGTCCTGTGCTTATAAAGTCACATGTTATACGTTGGTCCCCCCTGCTACATCTTTTTTTAAATACACCTCCACAAGCTACAGATTCTTGGCTGTTTGAGTGTTTACAGGAACGTCTGATTAAATCAAACCCTTCATTGATTTCTCTTTACTTTCCTTCACATCATCTTCACTCCAAAATATTGGGAGAGACCTGGATTGAATTGACAGCACCGCGGAGAGTGTGCGAAACTGCTTGTGCCGTGTGGCTTGATGAAATCTAAGGGACCGCTGACGCTCAGCTGAAGAACGCGCCTCACGGCCACTTTGTCAATAAACATCAGAGGGAGAGCTGTTCTGGAAAAGAGTACGTGGATCCATTCTCCTGTCGTCTCACACACCGTTTTAAGTTGGATTGCGGAGCTGCAAATAAACACAGCTCCTCGCATCATTCTGTCCACGTCTCCTCAATCTGCTCCATTTCATTTATATCTAGTCGGTTTCCCATTTACCAAACCCCCCCCCCCCCCGCAGCGTTGGAGTTACGATGCTGTGAAGATGTAACACGAACATGGAGCAGAGCTGTGAACGCTTCATTACAGAGACACTGATGTAACGAGCGCAAGTCCGGTGCGTTGGGCCGGTGTGAGGAAGAAAGGCGCGTTCACATCAGATCCAGAGGCGTGTTTCCACCTATTCATTGCTGAGTCACTTCATTTACCTGTGCAGGCAACATCGATGCGGGTCATTTCTGTGCATGGCCGCCGCTGCAGCGTGACCTCTGTGAGGACAGTGTCGCCATATGCGTCTCCTCTAGGGGGCGGTGTCGGGGCGCGCAGGGGGTTCGCCTGAGGACGAACAGAAGCCACTTTGACGCTCTGCGGGCTCGGGTCGTTGGCCGGATCGGTTTGGATGGAACCCGAGTCGACGTGAAAAAAAAAAAATCAGACGACGTGAATTTCACGCCTCCTCGCTCACGCGTCGTCGGGGGCAACCGATGCAAGACGTGCATGTGGTCGCGTGGCTGTGCACGTGCATCATCAGGAGAGGGGGTGGTCTTCAGGAGCAGTCAGGGGTCAGAAGGTGGCAGAGATGCGCATGGGGAGTTCTCTGCAGACTTCAGTGATTGTGCCGTGTCATTCAGCTGCTCCCACTCACTCGCTCGCTCGCTCGCTCGCTCATGTGTTCACAGCGTAGAATCAAAGCTCGGTGCGTCACGGGGCTCACCACTGTAACACTGTGACTTCAGCTGGAGTATCGATTTACGCCTTCGTTCACACATGGCAACAAAAGTCTAAATGGAGCTGGAGAACGAGTGCATGTGAAATACTTCTGCTTAAGTGGCGTCCATGTTCAACCCCATCGTTCGTCCGCCCCCCCCCCCGCCCTGCCCCCACCCGCCTGCCCCCGTCCCCCGTCCCGCCCCCACCCCCCGCCCCGCCCCCGCCCCCTCCCAACCCATCTGTCTGCCGAATCAATCGCAGTCTCCCGCGCGGCTCCTCAGTCACAGCAGCAGCTAAATCTGCGGAGGCTCTTTGTCCTGCGACCCCGCGGGATTCCGCCCCATCAGGTGCGTGTGATGTTCACTTCCTGTCGTGCACTCGGTTTATGTCTCGCCGGCTGACGCTGCAGCCGCATCTGTCTCACCAACAGATGATGAACACTGCAAGGTGTCTTTTTCAGATGCAAAAGAAAACAATGAAAGAATTGTATTTATCTTTTCATTGATTTCAAAATCTGTGACTTGGTCAGATCATTTTGCTCTTAATACTGAATGAACCTACAAACAAATGACCTGGTAGCTTTCACAAGCATGTCCTGCATCTCTGCTTCTCTGAATTACAGATAGTGTTTGACAGAATCATTGACACAGGATCCTAATCTTATGTTTAGTATATTTGTCATTTCTTGTTTGAATGAAGTTAAATTCACTTTCGGCCACATTGGGACATAAAGTTCCTATGTAAAGTTTTCAAATCTATTTCAAATCGACGATGCAAACTTGCGCTGGTGTTTCTCATGAGCAGACGGTCACTCACACCGGGTCAGATGGGAGAACGTCTCCGTCCGTCAGGATGTCCAGAGGCCGACAGACAAACAGAGCGACAGTGCAAAGGTGAGCCGATCGGCGGAGCGGGTGACAGTGGATGGAAGTAAAGCTGGAGACAACGCCTCCACCATCCTCTGCTCATGAAACGAGAAAAGCTTTGATCTCACTCTGACACCAGAGGAGAAGTAAAGGTTGGTATGAGTCACTCTGCACTGGACAAGAACGTCTAGACGGAATCTAATAACAATCCATCCAATGTGTGTCACAATACTCCAACAGCGTCCATCTCTGTCATGGCCACACACACAAACACACACGCGCACACACGCACGCACGCACACACACACGAACACACACGCACACACACACACACGCACACACACACACACACACACACACACGCACACACACACACACACACACGGACACACACTTGAGGCTGAACTAAATGACTAAATAACTAATGTGATACCTCATCAGCAGAGTTTCGCCGCTCCGACTGAAAACCGCGTGGTATTTGTCAGCGCGCACGTTTCACTTAGGTGCAATACAGAAAGTTTTCCTGGTTTTCTTGGTCGACGACTCAGAAGTGTCCGTCCAATTAGATTTAATGAATGAAAGACTTTAACAAATGAGAGTCATGTTTGTGCCTCTGAACTCCTCATTACCGATACTTCAAAGAACAGATGTTGGTTTTAAATGTTTTACATTTCTCATTAGCATATTCTTCATTTGTCTCGGTTTATCTGAACAGGAGGGAAGGGAAGTTTTTGTTTTTGTTTTGTCAGTAAGGAACTGGGATAATGGTTGTCCTGACAACAGGGGTCATGACGAGAGAGGTGGTGGAGGTGTATCACAGGGGTTAAATGTTGTCGGTCACATAACACACACACGCGCGCGCGCGCGCACACACACACACACACACACACACACACACAGCCAGGACTGCATGGGCCACACAGTGGAACAAAATGTCATTTCATTAAAGGAGCTGGTCTCTGGTCTGACACATGCAGTGATCTCTGCGCCACCGAGCGTGTGCACGTCCTCACTTGTCCCCCTCATTGCAGACTCTTCTTTATATCTCAGAGATCAGAGCATGTGGGTGTGCGAGAGGCACCTGGAGCTGAGGTCCTTCAACGTGTTCAGGTCCGGTTATGCACAAACCGAGTCAGTCTGGAGGCAACGAGGACCACTCATCTGTGCCCCTGGTGTCAAAATGTCTTATATGACATCTCTCTCTCCCCCTCCCTCCCTCCCTCCCACGTCCCTCCTCATTTCTCTCACTCTCTTTCTACCCGTCTCGCTCTCTCTCTCTATCTCTTCCTGTGTGTGCCCATCTACCCCATGTCTCCACTCCCCCCCTCTCTCTCTCTCTCCCCCTCTCTCTCTCCCTCAGAGGGCAGTAGATTACATTATATATTAGCCCCTCATGTATGATGCATGAGCTCAGCTCTGCTCTCTGTGTCTGAGGTCCATTTGCTGCACTTAGTAAAAACCTACATTCTGATATTCCAGGCTTTTCCCTCAAATCACATATTCAGGGTCGTACAATATTTAGTTAAGTTCACTTTTTCTTTAATAGAGAGAGAGAGAGGGAGAGAGAGAGAGAGAGAGAGAGAGAGAAATGTAGACATGCTGATGTTAATCAACTTAAATGGTGCAGTGGAATGAATGCATGAGGAGAAATCATTTAAAGCTAAACAGTGCGTCAGAGTTACTAACGTTGAAGCAGCAGCAGCGGCTTAATGACCCTCATCTCATCCTGAGCCGTCTTTTCAAAATAAATTCCAAAGGTGTAAAGTTTGACACTCTTTTCATTCGCGTGCATACGCTTCGGTGCTTCTAACTAGTTGACCTGTTTGCTTTAGTTTTATTTTATTATTATGTCTTTTTGTGTCTGTGATTTCACTTGTGTATTTGTTCCCGCTGGCACCTCTTGGCCAGGTCACGTTTGTAAATGAGAACTGGTTCTCCAACATTTCACCTGGTAAAATAAAGGTCAATAATAATAATAATAATAATAATAATAATTCTGGGCTTCTGTCAAAACAAGGTGGTGCAACAATGGATGCCTCCATTGACCCATTCTGGATCAAGGAATGTGCTGCAAGTGTGAAAGCAGTGCAGAGTTGATCGGACCTTGATATGATTTCCTACATTCTCATCGGCTGTTATCAGATCCTGTCCAGAAATTCTGCTTTTATCCAAGTACAGTGGAGAAAGCGGGGGGGGGGGGGGGTGTGTGTGTGTGTGTGTGTGGGGGGGGGGGGGGGGGGGGGGGGGGGGTGTCGTTCTAACAGCGACAAGCTCAGGTCGACCTGTCAGCTCCGTGCTGTCAATCAAACTGATCAGAGGAGACTCGAGCTCCAGTCCAACCGTCTCTCCTCTCTGGACTGAGCAACATCCAACAAGGAGAGGTTTGTCAAGTGGGCTGCACCACGGGTTGAATGTTTTTTTAAAATTTTTTTGAAACCTTGTCTGTTTTTGGTTATTCTCCTGTTCCATAAGGGCCAGACGTAAACCTTCAAGGATCAATATGTTTGTAGGAGCAGAATAAAAACACAGGTGTTTGTTGGAAAGGTGGAAAGGTGAAGGACAAGCAGCAGCATCATACAGAGCAGAGGCGACTCTGCTCTGTATGAGCAGCAGTCAAGAGCACACATGCATCCACCTGTGTGACAGAAGCCAAGGGACCGTCTGCAAAGTGCAACACCACAAAGATGCTGATGCTGCAGTGAAAATGCAATAACTCTGCTCTCATTATCGTCATGATCTACACATCCACTGAAAACATTGTATGTCCTTACATTGTTTGTCAAATATAATCCATTGAATATCAAATCATTTCAGTGAACTAAAGTCAGATGTAAAGCTGAACATCTCCAAAATGAACAACCACAAGAGGTTTCCCATTTAATCAACGTTGATAGAATAATCTAATAACAGAAAAGTTGAGGAATGAAATCTGATGTAAGCTTCAATCCACCATCATACTCTCGGGACCGGCGCAAATCAGGACAATCTGTTTAACCTGATGAGAAAACACAGGCCGCACGCCAAGGATACGAAGATAATTCATCTTCATTTATTAAGTTAGTGAGAGTTTATCGACATCTGGATCCGACACTGTCCCTCACAAACAAACCCTTACTCCCGCACTTGCTTTGTTGTCATCCACTCGCCCTGAAAGGGCTTCGCGGACACTGAACGCAGCATTTCTAGAGCTGCGCGCCATTTCAGCCAAAATGAAAAAAAAACAAAAGAAAAACAGCCTGTTTTTAACATGTCATGCTCAGTGCACTTGACAGTTATTTTGATCTATGAAATACTTGAAGAGAAACTGATGCGGTTACTCCACCAGCTTTACCGCCATGTGGAAATCCACTTTATTTCCAATGGCTGGCTTTCTGTTTTTCCAGCTCTCTCATCCATCTCTCCTCCTCCTCCTCCTCCTCCATTTCTCATCTTCACTGTTATCATTCTACTCTCTGTCTCTCTCTCCCTCCCTCTCTCTGTCTCTCTCTCTCTCTCTCGTCACACATTACTATCACAGCTCATCAGTGGCTGTTTGTTTTGAAGTGCGGAGCAAATGCTAATTCACCAAAACACACCCGAGAGGATGATTCTGCTGTGGTCACACTCTCCTGGAGAGGTGAGGGGTCACATGAAAGTTATAGAGGACGGGAACTTGAGGGTGGAATGGGGAGGCAGAACACACATGCACACACACACACACACGCACACACACACACACACACACACACACACACACAGTGCAGTGAGTGGGATGGGCAGAAGCAACTTCAATTTTACGCTTGAGGGTAGTGAGTGAGAAAATGCAGCAGGGAGATTAGCACCGCGGTAATTTGAGAGCGAGCCCTGCTGGAGGAATGGGCGAGCGAATGGAGAGAGAGATGAGGAAGAGGATACAGGAGGATGGTAAGTGGGGAGAGCGAAGCCAACATTAAGCAACCGAAAGAGGAAGGGCTGGAGGAGCGGGGGCCAACAAAGAGAGGGTTTAAATGACTCCCTTAACAGACAAGGAGGAGAAACAATGGCGCTGTGTTATTGCCCCTGATGGGCGAGAAGGGCAAGGAGGGTGAGGAGGGTGAAGAGGGCAAGGAGGGTGAGGAGGGCGAGATAAGACATTGACATGCAGGGCCAGGGCGACACGGGAAGTCAGAGTGACGCAGGGACGTAACGGATGTGATGGAGCGACTCTTGGTTTTCAATTTCACTGTCAGACAGAGGAAGTCACGCAGCAGCGTGGACATTAGGGAGATTCGCCCTCTGCAGGAAAACGCTGCGTGTTGGCATCAGGGCGGGGACTGATGACTCAGGTATGACTCGGGTGACGCATTCCAACTTTTCCCTTTAAATGGAGTGGTCGCCGAGCATGTTCCCAAATAGAACACTCCGACACGCTCGTCTAATGTGCCGGGCACAGCCGAGCATCGTTTCCAGGAGTGAGACGAATGCCGTCTGTGCGCGCAACTGTCGAGCAGCAGCAGCTCAAGCACAAGAAGAATCCATTGACTTTCAAAATAAAAGCCTCGTTGAGCGGACCTGACAGGCCAGGGTTTCCTTGAGAGCTCTTATTCTGAACAAAACAGAAGGAAGTTCAGATATTGCTGTTTTTTGGTTTCCTTAGGTTGGACTTTAAAAAGGTGCAGTGTGTAAGATTTTGGTCAATTTTGTCACTTCTAAAAATATTTCAAAACAATAACATACTGATATTTTCATGAGTCTATAATGACCTAAAGGTTTTTTTTTTTCTTTTCCCATTACCCTAAAATGAGCCCATTAATGTATATTTACATGAGGAGGGGGGTCCTGTCTACGGGGGCCGCCATGTTTGTCGTAAAACCGCACATACTGGACATCTTTTGAGTTTTAATGACAACTGAGGTCGACCTTCTCCTGCATGATCAGAAGGGTGAGGGTGAGGTGATGTGAGGGTGAGGTGATGGATAAAACATGCAGCTTCACCTCGAGAGGTCACCAAATCGTACACACTGCACCTTTAATGACATGGGAAAAAAAATAGACAGTGTGATGTCATGCTCCTTTCTATAGGAAAATAAACACACAGAGCCAACATGCACAATAAGAATGAGGTGAAGTCGGATCAGAGTCCTGATTGGCTCGTTTATGTGAAGTCTGGTCTGTACCGGTGTCAGTACTTCTACTGTCTGTGCAAAGGCTGAGTAGCTGTGAGTCAGTAACCTGTGTGGTGACTGTGTCCGAGTTCAGATAATCAGAGGAGGCAGTGACTCAACCCCCCCACTGTTTGACCGCTGGACCACACTGAGCATGTGCTCACGCTCTCACATCATTGCGCTGGCGTCTGTTGTTCGCGCTCGCGGTGAGTAAAGCGCTGCGTAAAGAATCTGTTACCACAGCTGCATTTCCTTGGACATACGGTCACGTTCTCTCGCCGAATGACGGATGAAGTGCGATTCTGAAACCGCGCGTCTTCTCGTCCCAAATGAACGACAAATCAAATCGATGGACTCGGCCGACGGGAGCGCTGCAGTGCTTTTAATTCAGAACAGGAGGTGAATATTTAGATTGGCGATAAACACTGATAACGCAGTGCGGCTCCTCACATGTCTAATCCATGGACCACTGTACGATGCACAGGAAGTGCAGAATAGTGAGTATTTGGTATTGACGTACGTATCAACAGATTACATGGTAAACATTGACTGAACTCCCCTCGTTCATTGTGCTGCACCACACGCTCGGTGGCTCGTCATCAGAACAGACCTATGGGGCATTTTTGAAGAGTGCCGGTTGGTTCACTGGATCACGTG
The DNA here is from genome assembly GCA_016785325.1 of Chascanopsetta lugubris. Classification (NCBI taxonomy): domain Eukaryota; kingdom Metazoa; phylum Chordata; class Actinopteri; order Pleuronectiformes; family Bothidae; genus Chascanopsetta; species Chascanopsetta lugubris. The sequence goes on from JAFBJT010108471.1 coordinate 36,182, forward strand.
TCATCGCGCCCAATGTTTACCGGCTGAGTATATAACCATTCTATCCGTTTCTTCTTTAAAAGCACTCTTGCGATTATTATCGACTGAATCCATTTATTCAAGGCGTTTCTTGTTTATCCAAGACATACTTGGGGTTTTGCGGCTCCATAGCACACGGCCCCGATCTTTAGGCTTAGAAAACCGTGTCCATCCTTGAGGAGAAGAAAATGTAAGTACATAGACGTACTTTTGTTTGAGGGAATACAGTCACCGCACCAGGAAGCACACCCTCACTGCTGAACCTGATAATACGAGTTATGTGGTTACAGTAATCCCTCGTTTATCGCGGGGGTTACGTTCCGAAAATGACCCGCGATAAGTGAAATCCGCGAAATAGAAAACTTTTTTTTTTTACAATTAGCAAGAGCACAATGCACCAAAAAAAAAAAAATGCATTAGGAAAATCCGCGAAATAGCGAATCCGCGATAAGTGAACCGCGAAGTGGCGAGGGATCACTGTATTATATATATATATATATATATATATATATATACATATATACACATATTATATCATACTGCATTTGTGTTTGGCTCATTTGCCCGTTGAAGACAGAACAGAATCATAGACGCCTTGTTTACTGTGATGTTTGAAAGAACAATTAATTCTGAGGAGGCACCGTAGACTCTAATTGAAACACTTGTACGATACATCAATTTAATACCCCTTAGGTGTTATGCAGAAATTCAGCTTGCTAATCAATAAATAATGAACTGCATTTGACTTTGCGAGAATACTTGTACATTATGTCGATCTTGGGCGAATCATTTTTAATTCATTTTATAAGTTGTTTTCAACTGTCTTCCTCCGGACTTGAGCCGATGCTTTGCGCGGTGTGGGATCGATAAAGCTCATCTCATCTAAATGTGCAAACCGTGAAGAGAAATGAAAATGAATGTGGCGTCAGTCCAAATCACTTGACTGAACACACTCGATGTCAGCGTGCAGAAACGTCAGACAGCTGTTGAGTCTCTAACTGCCCTTGAAATCCCCTCAGTGATTCAAAGCGCGACGCGTCCTTTGAAACTGGGCGTAAATGGGTGGATGTAAAGAGCGTCGAGTGGTTATTGTGGTGAGAGCGATTTAAAAGCAAGGCCATGCACCTTTTAAATTCCCTGGAGGTTTGGAGTGTGCTGTTGATGAACATTATCATCACATTGAGCAAATTGAAACTTGCACATAAAACGATGTGTTTGTGTCAGTTTCACAAAACAAGACACGAAGTGGATGCTAGGAAGTCACTTCCTCCTGCCCCCTGGCGCTAAACAGCTTTTTTTTTTAGAATGTCGTTAGTTTAACAAATGCAATATTGGCCCGTGTCTGACTTCTCTCACGTTACAGTGCATTGACATGCAAATACAGTTATAATCCCTGTATCACATGTGTGATCCCTTATGGACCATGTGACAGTAAAAAGGTTTACTGACCGGAGGACACGCTCCTCTAACCTGTGTCTCCATGGTGAATGCAATTGAACCCAATTTAAATAAAAATGGCTTTAAATTAAATTACAGACATGTATGGGCTGCGGTGTCACGTCCCGCAGCCCTGCGCTCACTTCCTGGATGAATGAGCCACAGGGGTGTTTCTTATGTTGATGACATCAGCATCAGAGATGGGGAGAGTAATTAATGGGATTTATCCATCGCTGACAGATCAAATGTCTCTGTTTAATCAGGCTGAGCCACTCTGAACCTAATGTACTCCCCATGTGTGTGTGTGTGTGTGTGTGTGTGTGTGTGTGTGTGTTATCAGGTGCATGAGTGTGTCTGAAAAAAACATACGTCAGAAACCAGTCTGGGCCAATGTTGATTCAATAAACAATTGCGTTTACAGAACAGACCTTCGCTCAACACATATGCATACAGCGCGCACACACACACACACACACACACACACACACACACACACACATTATACTGACACGCCATTTTGTTTATACATGGCTCCTGACAGACAATTGAACCGTGCAGCTTGTTATAAATGTTAATGCTGCAGGTACTGGACATTATTTCAGTTTCACTTTCCACAGGACTGAAATAGACTACTGTAGAAAAATATGCTAAAATAAATCATTTCCGAGTGTTAAATGACCTCAGAAATCCCATGTTTATATAATCTGAATCGTAATCCATCAAAGAGCTGACTTGCATTTTTGGACCTGACATGATTTTTGATGGATGAACAAAACTATCAGGGGACTGAGGTTCGGTCCAGTCTGATCCACCCATCCATCTATTCAACCGTCCACCATTCATCCATCCATCAATTCATACATCCATCCACCCACCCATCTATCCACTCATCCGTCCATTCATCCACCCGTCCCTCCACCCCAAACGTGTGCACCCCCCGCCCCGATCAGAGAGCTGGACGATGACTCGCACATTTGGACCTGGCATGACTCGGCACTTTGGATGGAATCCCCCAAACTCTGGGGGGACTAACCCTCGGTCCGGTCTGAATGAACCCGCGTGATGTGATGAATCGAGTGTGAGGTGAGAGTGGCTACACACTCACGGGCTCCTTGGAGAATAACTCACCCTTGTATCTCATCTCACCCTGATGAATAAATAACACAGAGATCAAATGCAGGACCCTGCGAAAGAAAATATGAAATATGCAAGATGGGCTTCTACACACCCCCCCCCCCACCCCCCCCCCACACCCCCCCTCTGAGTGTGTGTGTGACTGAGCCTCTGAAACGTCGGAGTCCTCCACAAGAGAGAGAGGCAGATCCTGGTCTACACGACCTTTGTTTGTCTGTGTGTTGTCACGCTCTCCTGCTTGATGAACCCGTGAGTGGTTCCACCCAGGAAACCATGTGGCGTGGCGCAGCGGCCTTGGTGTTTCCTGCTGACTAAGTGGCCTTGTTCAATCCATTAATCTGGATTAATCCCACCAGATTAACGCTCACATGCTGTTGTTGGTTTTAAGTGTTTTCTGGTTCCGTGTTGGGAGAAGTTTGCACCTGTTCTGTGTGTATGCGTGTACCCGTGTGTGTGTGTGTGTGTGTGTGTGTGTGTGTGTGTGTGTGCATTTTGAGAGTTAGAGTTAGGGTCGAGTATTGAATCCACACTCCAAATCTTTTCATTGATACATAACACCTGGTCGCTCACTGCGCTGTGTGCATGCGCTGGAGTGTTCATCCAGTCATAAAGGTGCAGTCTGCAGTGTATAGAGCACAAGTTTATCTCTGCTGAGCCACTCGAAGTGAGTGGCTCCTGATGCTATCTCATCTATTTATATTTTTGCTGCATGCAGCCCGTTTCTGTGCGACATGTGGGCAGAGGGAGTGTCACCTGCAGCAGACAGCAGACCGTAAACTTTGATAACGGCGATAAAGATTTCGAAGAAGAAGAGAAGTCCCTACAAAATGCTCACCTGCTACGTCCGATTGGTATCGACGCTGACAAATCCTTTAAAGTGACACAGCCACTCTGATGGCACCGTGTTACATTTCATTTGTTAATTGGTTCATTCAAACAAGAAGTTGTGTCGGTAGGTATAAAGCAATTTAAGTTTTAATTGACTTTTCCAGTTCAAGAACAAACGGAACAGCAGCAGCAGCAGCAGCTTTGTGATAAACAATTTCCTCTCTGACACTGGAGTTAGTGCAATCATTAATTCAAGTGGCCTCTACTTTTCTGTGCGACCAAATAAACTCTGAGCTCTTAATACACTCCGGTGTTTGTGGTCAGTGATTTAACTGTGAATTCACACACGTTTCATCAGAACTGGGTTTCGGGGGAAAAGAGCAGGGCTGCTGGTCATCTGCCGATGTCAGCACATTCTGCTGGAGGCCATTTAAATGCTACAGGTGTCGGCTGGTGTTTGTGTGTAAGCAAACCCAGGTGTACATTCAGTTTCTCAGCACAACGCAACGGCTTTTCCCATGAGCACTGCGCAATACGTATTTCAGTGGGTGCATTCCTTTCTTCTTACTTATCCCACAATGCATTGCTGCAAATCAACGAGATGAGACATCCTTAAAGTGGTGCTACAGCTGATAGTGAAGATGGAAATCGCTAGTTAGTCATTAGTCTGGTATTCCAGTGCCGTGCTCCTGTTCGCGAGTGATGATTGAAATCATGAAGGAAAGAAATGAGTGAATCTGAGCAACTCATCCAATCATCGTTGATTTCTTTGTTTTTTTTGGTTTGCACCTGTGTCACATCGCATTCCCACAGCTCAGTGGCGGGATAGTTTACATGCGCCAGCTTCCGTGTTGTTTCTTTATGTGAATTTGAGTAGATAACTGTGCGTAGAGATGAGCCAAAATGTCGTCCTGAAATACAATACTCATGAAACAATCACCATTTGTGATTTCAGCGGGGAATAATTTGACTTTGTGAAAATGACACCAAATGTGCACATCCTGCATTTTTGCCCATTTAGGGTCAGTGAGCATGTTGTGATGATCACACAAACACTAAATATTGACTTTAAAGTTGTTGTGATTGCAGCGTGTGTTACCCAACTATTCACAATACACACTCATCTATAAAGTGGATCTCTGGCTCACAGTGATTTGCAAGTTGTTTTACCTCCACACACACACTCATTAAGTGCGTCCATGTGCAGCACCTCCTCAATCATACATCACTCTCTCTTACACACACTCACACACACACACACGGTCAACAGGGGCAGGTGAAAGGGGTTCCTTGGAGGCTTGGATCAAAGCAGTGGCTCTTCGGTTGATGGACAATACACTGGACTCCCACAGCTGCACAGGAAGCCTAAAAATATGAACTGATTCCCGAGAGACTGATTTGTCATAACAAAGTGAAGTTTAGATTTTCAGTGAAAATGCAACTGCAATCATCCCCCATCGGACAACTGCAAGCAACACACACACACACACACACACACACACACACGTTGCATAAAATCCATCGAGAATCATCTCCGTTCCCATCAGCTGTCTCTCACACACACACACACACACACACACACACACACACACACACACACACACACACACACACATACACACACAGAAGTAGTCAAAGTACAGTGTGACCAGCACATGAGAGAAAACAGCTGCCATGCAGTGATACTGAGTATGATTCCTCATAAATGACTGTGTCACTCATCACTGCATGTAGATATGAGAGGAAGCAGCAGGTGATCATGCTCCAGCATCCACACGAGGGTACATCAGTGTTGGGCATGTTACTTTAAAAAAAGGAACGAGTTATAGTGACTTCAGCCAAAAAGGAACTAATGTATTAACTGAGTTACAGCATTATAAGAGTAACTAGTTACCAGGGAGAGGAACTATGGTTCAAACATGTCGAAGATTTTGGACCCACCCCCTTAAATGGAACTTTGAATTCAATTGTCCGTTTAATCATTTATAATAAAACTGAAGATTAAATATGCTGAATGAATGAAATGGGCACTTCATAGAAAACATTAACAGAAAACATTGTGCTCTAATTTACAACATCTTTAATGTTGCTACGCGACAATGTGAGACAAGTCACTTTGTCCCATTTTACATTTACATTTGTACTTTTTTATCTTAAGTGAAATGTCACATTTGCATTTCCTGTGTCCAAATATTGTCGAATCCATCTCCTGCCTGTACATGTGTCTTGCGTTGGTGTGTGACGACCCGCCCACCTCTGCCTCTGATTGGCTCACCGTGAAATGTGACTATGTGGCCCCGCCCCCTCACCCAAGGAAGAATTAGGAAACATAGCAGCAGCTTCCGTGACTGAGAGCCTGGTCGGGTTGAAACAGCTCCATTAAAATAACGCACTGCATTTAACCAACAGTAAGGTTCTTCTCATCACGGGCTGCAATGTCCTGTATAATGTGTTCAGCCTGTGTGTGATGATAAGCGAGCAGGAAGTAAAGGAAAGTACAATACATTAATGGACATGCAGGAAAGCAGTCAGTGTCTTCCCACAATGGCTCCATTGAGTTCGACTGAATGCGCCTTTAAAACATGGTTCCACAACAACCCTTCGTCTTTGTCCGTTTATTGATTAGGGGGGGAAAAACCTTTGAGCTTTGACAACGGCGATTATGTCGGTTGGAAGAATTGAATGGGAAAAATACATTAGTTTACTTAGTCTGCTTTCATGTTTAAAGACCAGCATCTTAGAATCAATATCCGTCCCTTTGTGAATGTTTCCCGAGACATGCAGCAGGAGCACGGAGAGCAGGGAAATCAAATCTCTGCAATCATACTATTACAAAAACACTGGGCAGATGTCTGGGGGAGAACTCCAAGGCCTCAGGCAGCACAACTTAGGATATTACTTCTGGGAGAGTAAAGGAAAATGCAGAGAGGAGGGAAAGGGCAAGGAGGAGAGACATGTTTTGAAAGGGATTGGATTTGAGCAAAATTCGTTTTATGACCAGAGACACACCTGAGAGAGAGATGCTAAACAAACACAATGTCAATCTGGAAGTTTAGGTTGGGTTTGTGTTTTGTTTCTTCACGACAGATTCTAATCATTTCCAAACGCAGCAGCTTCTCTCACCCATCTCCGAGACGAGAAACCATTTCTGTCAACACAACACAAGCTTGACCGGACTCGGGGGGGACAGTCTATTTACTCACGAACAAAAAGAGATATGAAAATGTGTTGAGAATGTTGCTTGAACAAGGAAAGATTATCAAAATATATTTGATGATGTGTGGCCCTTAATCAAAGCGATGAATGTTAATTAGAAGCAAAAGCAAATATCGGGTTACAAACAAACTGTAGTTCATAACCTGCACAAAAAATACAACATCATGGCAACACATCATGCTCCCAGTGGGCTGTTGTCTTGTTTAGCCTTTTATATGCTACTTCATTTTCAAAGCACTGTTTCAGCTATAAAATTCATATGTGGGTTATTTATTCATGTTTCGTATCGTAGAACAAACAATCAAGTCTTATATAGGCTTGTGTTAATAACAGAAATTGTGACTAGTATAACGGAAAAGCTATGCAAACAAACTAAATGCCATTGAGACGAAAGAGTGTGAGCATGCTGACTTCTATCTGTGGTTTCTCATCCCTGCAGAACTCCACAACAGCAAACAGTGAAGTACTGAAATGTGTAATTAGAATTATGCTTGGATATTATTCATGCCCCCCCCCCCTCATACGTAATTGTGGGGGGGCCCCATGTCCCCCGACTCTGAAAATCCTTGATCCGCCCCTGCATCTTAAGTCTTTAGCTCAAACTCTGTCATGAAATCAGGTCTGGTCACTTGAGACCTCGTCCCATCCATCATGAAATTCTCCAATAATTCAAGCTGTCGTTTGGTGTGCGTTATCTTATTTTAGACGCATTAGGTTTTTGTCATTTCGCTTAAAAGGGATTAAAGTGTACACTGTAAATCCTTTAAAATCCCATGTATGTATAGATGTCATTTACGATATATCTGATGTGGCCTCTCCAGCCTCTGCTCCGAACCCTAATGAACACAGCTGCACTCTCAGCCCCTCGGGGCAGACTCCAGGGACTGTTCGGCTGCATTTCACGACCATAACTCTTCTTTACAGATGTCACTGGCAGGCGGCACAATAACATTTCGAAAGCTCCAAAACGGTCCCGACGTTTGTTCCACGGTCTGGGGACAAACCGGGCATTTTACGGCGCGATAGGGAGACAAGCATTCAGTGGTTTGGATATCACAGTGCAATATCTGGCCGCTCTGCAACGCTTCATACCACTTCACACGCACCTTACAGCTCCAGCTGGCGCCAGAGAAATATTCCAAAGAGCTGCAATAAAGAGCCTGGATGTGTTCCGTCATGGCAATGCAGGAAAATACAAAAACATAAAGAGAGAGAGGGAAGAGGCAGGAAAAAATTTTCAAATGTGCCAGAATCATCCAGCATTTCAGGTAACTGATAAAGGACATGATGACCTCGGTTCTCGCGCTATATCATTTTGAAGCCACACATACACACACACTTTTCAGGAGCTGTTCTTGTGGGGATTTTCACCTGACCCTTACATAACCCTCACCATGACCTCAGAATTGACAATTTACTTCATTAGGCATCTGCCCATGAGGTGCACTGGTCCTGCACAGGTCAGTGTGTATGTCCGGAAAACCCTTAAAGAAGTAGCAGACAATAAATACATGCCCACAAAAATACACAATGTTTTGCAGCTATACATCATGTTGACTTTTCCAAATTGAAGAAACTGAAATTTTACCCATAACAAACTCAGACCTTCGCTTAACCACAGTCAACACGTTACTCTGACCCAGAACCTTATGTTTTGTCTACACAAGACCTGGTCCCCATGAGATCCACTACACCTGGAAGACCAGTGTTTACACATGCACACACACAATCCTGTCTATGTGACTTCAGGGGACATTACACTGACAGTGACTGATTCCCGGCATACTCACTCTGACCTGATCTTAAAAATCATTCCCATGATGTATAAACAGATACAGGTCGGCACAGTACTAATATGAGGCAGATTCCAAGTATGTCAAATTAATTTGGATTTGATGTGAAAATAAAAATCTTCAGCTATAACAAACCATCACATAACTTAGTTTTAATGCCTTTTCATATTTTAACTCACAACTTTACGTCATCAAGGGCAGAGAGACAGGTGCAATTAATAAACATCATGTGTGATACAAATAAGATAAAACACCAATACAGATAGTGAGTAGGATGTAGCTCAGTGGCAGAACATGCATCTTGAATACATGAGGTTGTGGGTTCAATTCCCAGCCTCTCCATCCACCCTTAAATGTACGTCGCTTTGAATAAAAGCATCTGCTAAATGAAATTGTAGAAATGATATTGTGCAAAATGGACAAAATGGGAACTAATAATTGACCACCTCAACCTGGACGTGAATACACACACACACACACACACAATTGACTTCCAGTGCAACCATAACCTTGTCCCTGGCACCGACACACTCATACCTGAACTTAACTCAACTGAAAATTCTCATCTTATCACTAAACTACGTGATCCGAGTCCAAACCAGACTTAGTCTCCATGAGATCCACCTGTCCTGACATGGTGGGTCCTGAAGAGGCGACAGTTGGAAAGGATAAACACTCTGGCACAAGGTGGAGAGTGAAGGCTGTACACATGACCTGGAAGGAGGGGAACTCAAATATTTTCCCAACATCCCGAAAAGTTGAGTTCCTCCCTCTCTCTCCTCCAGAGTGAAGCGGTGCTCAGACCACACAGCTCCAGTCCTGAACTCCTCAAACATCACTGACACCAGAGCAAAGAGAGAGAAACCACACAGCTCCTCTTACCTCAGGGTCCAGACCTCCTCTCACACCCCTGGCACCCCACGCAGCCTGATGCTCATCTCCTCACCCAGCCCATCATCTTCATCTTCATCATCATCAGCAGCAGCACGGGTACAGTCCTGAGAGAGGTGCACATCACATCACCACAGTGTCCAGAGAGAGAGAGAGAGAGAGAGAGAGAGAGAGAAAGAAGGAAAGACTTGTGACTTGTCAACTGTCTCTCAGACTTCTCTGCCACTCTCCTCTCACTTCTCTGGTTTCCTCTCCTCTCTTCAGCCTGTAAATCACTTTTCTCCCCCCTCCCCTCTCTCTCTGTGCACTAACTGAGTGGACTTAGTGTCGGACTGACAGAGACGCACTGCTCTGCTGCTGCTGATGCTGATGCTCCTTCACGTCAAGCTCCTGGCTCCACAGCCCCACTTCCTCTGGGAACTTTCAAAATAAAGTGTCAATATGGTTGTACTGGGTGAAGCATGCTCTAAGCCCCTACAATCCAACCACTGGCCGTTAAATGGGGACGATCAGAGATTGTTTATAAATGAGTCAAAGGTATAAAATTAATCATGCAAATGGTCTATGGGTGAGTCATCATCAGAATACACAAAATTGTTGTTTTGAGAAACTTGAAACCTTTTGAGGGTGAAGTATAAGTGGAGGACAGAGGGGTGTGACAGGGTGAGGTGGGTATTCAGCTGCAGCAACCAACCTCCCCACCAGATATCACTAAATCCTGTGTCTTATATAAACATGACCTATTTGGTTATAAAAGGTCTTTTCAGTGAAGCATGTTTTGAATGACATGAATTTAAATATTAACATCATTTGGACCTGGTTTTAAGACACAAATCCTGAGGACGTGCATGAAATGATATAAGAGATTTATGTGCACAAACAGGATAGCAACCACAGCTACATTGTAAATAATCATGGCCATGTAAGCACTTGTGTTTAGCACAATTAGCTAGCTGAAATATCAGTATTGTTACAATAAATGTGATTTATGACTTGTATTGTGCAAAAAACACTCAGTGTTCTTTTCTTAATATTATTGTTGTATTTATTATTTTCTAAACAAGTTTCTCCTCGGTTGTCCTATTTTTTGAATAGACTGCTTTTTTAGAAGCCAGAAATGTATTATTATTATCATCATCATCATCATCCTCATTAGTAGTAGTAGTATTAAGCTCTTTCAGAGTTCATGCATTTATTTTGAAAAGTCACTTGTCCAGCTTCCTGTATGATTGCTCTTAAACATTGTTGCCTTGATGTAGCTCTATGGTTCGGTGGTCCTGACTGAAAGTGCATCAGTCATTGAATATTTTCCCTGTCAGACTCCGTGGGAACAGAATGAGAGGAGGGAGAGCAGGGGGTTATTCAGAGGTCATCATCTGACAGGTATAAACACACACGCGCGCATGAATTTATACAACAGGTTTCTAAATAACAATAATAATAATAATAATAATAATAATAACATCGGTAATAAGTTTTGTGTCATGACTCATCACAGACCATTGAATTAAATTTATCTGCTTGTAGAATCTGTGAACAGTACAAATATAGACAGTCATAAAACTGCCTACGCTTTAAAAAAAAGAAACGGCTGGCCACACTTAAAGAGACACTATAGGGAGATGATTTACAATTAGTTTTGATTTTCAAATCAACAGAATGACAGTTTTAGGGTGTGAGAAAGCAAGAAAGACAACAGACTGTAAGTGAATAATCCTTATGGGAATGTCTCCATCATTATCAGTTTGGGGTCACATGAGGATCTGGAGCCAATCCTTACAGATGTTGGACGGGGGGACGGGGGCGTTGACAGTGGACAGCTGACATTTAGAGACAAACAGCCATTTACACTGTGATAATTATGAATGGCGAGTCATGCTTAGTCGTGAGAGTTCTCAATTGAAGGAGGACAGTATACTTTCTGAGATGCACCAATCAAATAGTATCTTTGGTGAAGAAGAGTAATTATGGCTGCTTCAGGGTGATTAGAGCAGTGCCCTTACTCTGATTATCACACAATAAAACCATTGTTAATGTGATTTTAATGTTTTTTCCTTCTTTTATTGCACATTTCATTTATGGATAATGCATTTGGAGGGTAATTTCCTCCATGTGCAGCTGAGGGGGCGTCTGGAGCGTGAAGGGAAAAGTGAGGGCAGCCGAGTTGTGATGAGCCCTCATGCTGATAAAGCACAGAGACTGATGAGGGCAGAGATACAGGGGACTCTGTTTGTTATCTGCTCTTCTACTACGATCCCATGACTCTCGGCTCCGCGCACCCAGCGCCTTGGCCAATAGGAGACAAGGAAAACAAAGTTACAGTGGATCAGGAATGTCCAATTTAGCACCGACTCACTTTTTTGTGTGGGAAAATAAGAATTCAGATTCTCTGTTGTTGTCACTTTGTAAAATGTAACCGGGAAAATGTTATTAATAAATGTAAGTTTGGAAATACATGTTTTTATTATTGTTGTTTAAAATTTGAATGTACGAATTTGTTAAATAATGTTTTTATCACTACAGAATGAACCCTTTATATTCTACTCTCTCACCACCATGTTACTACAGAAGCCCAGAATGGACAAAGCAACCACTCACACCAATGAAGGCCTTTTGAGTTGCTATGGTAACCGAAGTCCAACGTAGACCCAAACACTTGGAAAGCGTCGGAAACCCCTCAGCTAAAACCTGCAATTTCACCACTAGATGGCGCTAAATGCGACACGTCAATCCTTTCAAAAACTCCACAAACCATCGATATAAAGTCCTTTGTTTGTTGGTTGAAAACCACGTGGATGTGGACTTTGTGTTCAACCATATCGCTCTCGACTCTCCAAAGATGGCGCACACAAGCAGAGCCGAGTTTTCAGAAGTGGAGATCAGGCTGATTGCTGTTGAAGTGTTGTTTTGTGGCACTAGAACATACAAATAAAAAATAAAATAAAAAACTAAACATCTGAGTTCGTCAGGTGAGCTGCTGTGTGAGCCGCTCCTCGTCTCAGAGGAGTAGCACTGTAAATGTTGAACTGATGAAAGGACACAGCACGATACTACGGGTACATGAGGGAAGGCCTTGACTGGCGTGATGAATGAAGCGGCAGGGGACAGTGAATGAAGCAGTTGGTTAGTTTCATTACTTCGACCAACGGGGGAAGCGGAGTCCAAGGTTTCTTCTCTTGAACTCGCTCACGAGATGAGAGAGAATTGGAGGAAATGAAGCTGCATTCATTAAATTGATGACATTCTGGACAAGACCAGGCTGCTCAGGTTTATTGAATGCGCACACATTTGCACAGTGAATGGTGAACGCTCAGTGAAGCTGAAGGGGGAGGTCTCTAATTGAACTGAACAGGGGTTTCAATGTCAACATGTGAACAAATGGTTTTTGATAAGACGTTTTTCCCGTATGTTATTTTTGTTTAGTGCAAAATTAGAGGGGAAGTCTGTAGTAAATATTCCTGGTCAATAGGAGGCAGGGTAACTTACGATTTTCACTCTGGAGCCCGTCTTCAAATATCTTTACTATTAGGTCCTAAATAAGCTGATGACAGCAGACAAAAAAATGAAATTTAAAATTTTGAATTCTGTAGGAAAACGGGAAAAAAAATCACAAAAAATAATAGAGATTGGAGCCCCTCCCCTTTTCCCTATATCTCTAAAATGTAACAGGGACAAGAGCTTGGATTTTGTTTTGTTTTTTCCAAACTGTCTCAACCGTCACTAGATCTTTTACCAAAAACAGCTTGTTAGAGGTTACTTTTTATTCCTCTCGGTCCTCGGGTGAAAATCAGAATAAACATCAGAAACGATCAAGACTTTGACAAGATCTTAGAGCAGGAGGAGATGGGGACAACATGTCTCCCGCAGCCTTTGAATGACAATAAGAGGAAAACATCCTGTCACGGTGTCACACACCTCTGACTCTCACTGTCGCTCAGACCAGAGGATCCCTTCATCTTAGACCTGACTCTGCGTTTTCAGATTAGATCTGATCGCAGGTGGGACTCTGCCCTGCTCTCTCTCTCTCTCCATCTCTCTCTCTCTCCCCCGCCCCCCCCCTCTCCGTCTGTCTCATCCTCGCTCGCCCCAAAATCTGCCATAATGAAGGTGGTCATTAAGATAAATGCAATTGAATATCGAGGGCCTCTCGACCTGGAGCTCAGATGGAATAATCCTCGGGCGTTTCCAGGAAAACCTGCCCACGTTCTGATGCGCTTCATCATTTTAATGTATATAAACGTCCGAACACGCATGAAGACGCTTGCTATTTACAGTCTCATTAAAAAATGTCGTTGTTTAGATGCATCTGTGGATGAAAATCATGTGAACGTGTCTAATTTCGTCCGTTTTCGGCGGAGAATATTCCAGCTGGTGAATGAACAAAGATGTCATTTACTGAGGCACATGCCTTCAGCCTTCTCCGCTCTCACAGACACATGCCGTTTGAATAATTTATCACAAGTTTAAAAGCTGCTTATGTAACACGTCATTAGATAACTAATGCAGAATTCCCAACGTTACGTTACTGACGACAGAGCTGCTGTTTTTCCATGTTTATAAATTGAGGAGATGTCGTCATACATATCAAATATGAATGACACTGGAATATAAAATAATGACACTGATGTTTCTATGAATGGATAGTTATTTCTATGCTGTCATTTTTATAAAATGGATGAACTAAACATGAGAACTGAAAGTTGCCATATAGGTTCTCATGTGCTTGAAAGTAAAGTGTAAGGTGAGGGAGTATTCAGCCACAACATAAGTTCACCACTAGATGTCTCTAATCTCACACGCTGTACCTTCCAATATATAATACCCCGGTAACTCTGAATTTAACACCTCAACATAGTGTTATACATACACACACACACACACACACACACATATATATATATACATAAATATACACACACACAGACTGTATATAAAGATAAACATGTTCCCGCTTCAGTCAGCTAAAGCGCCCTGGATTTACAAACACTGCCATCTTGTGCATTTGAGGCCAAATGTGCCGACTCAGCAGAATTCTGTGGTATTGTGGAGAAACAGCTCTCGCTCACCTGGAGCAGCAGGTGGGACACGTCGGGCCCGAGCGCGAGCCTGGGTCCGTAGTGACGTGGCCCTGGTCTCTCACCGCTCCCGTGTCTCTGCTCGTGCTGTCGACAGAGATGCGCAGAATAATATTTACCTCATCATCATTTACACGTGCAGCGTCATAGAAAATCACATGAACGGTCACAAAGTGGGCTTTTAGTGATGAATAAAAACAAGAGAAAATTAGGAATGGATGGTGTCATGTCTGACGTCGACGCATCTTATATTTAGTATATTTTCACATTTGATTGAATTTACAGGTTTGGGCCACAAGGCTGCAGGGCACCGTTCCAATATTGTGCGTGTAAGCCCGACTGAGCGCTGGCTCTGAGCTCAACCGCTCTTCATTCAGAGATAAGTACGTTGACCTTGTAATGGAGGAGACTGACATGATCTGTAGAATAATAGACGTATTTTCCAATCTCTGCACACTTCAGGATTAATTACTGAATTATTGAATCCAACTGGCCCAATGAGATCGCGCTGAGCACAAATCCCTGCCTGACAAACCCCTGTGTGCACTTGTTAATTGTCCCATGGGCTTTAAAAGGTTTTGTTCAAAACAATCGTTTTTTTTAATTAAGCTTTCTAAGTAAACATGAACCAACAATTTACAAGTCATCAAGAGCCAGTCATGCCCACCGACTTACACGCTCGGAGACTCATTTGATAGAGCAGTTGCCCGACAAGTTAGGGTTGCTGGTACGAGACCTGCTGAAACCCTGCAAACATGACGGATGGAGCGATTTTTAGAGAGCGGCGGTATGTTGTGGTTTGATTGAGACAAATGTCTCACTCCTGTCATAAAGAGCTTGTACTTCTGGCGCAGTGTCTGAGTGAATTCTCACAACAAGCGTATAATTCATTTTAATGTGAAATATTGATGTCATCATTAATCAGTATAAATGAACAAATACATCAGCGGATGAAAACAAACAGTCTCATCTGAACTGTGACTGTTGACATGGGATTGGGAGGAAAGTATGACTTCCATTGACCTGCAGGTTTCTCTGTTCTTAGTTGGAATGAGGCTTCGAAGCTTCGACTCTTTTTCGGCACAATGAGAGAGAAAGCTTCAGAACTTCACCTGCCCATCGCTATAGTCATCAAGTAGAATGTTAAAAAACCCGTGTTTCCTCACCTTGTGTTCCTCATGTTTAAAAAGTCAGCCACACAGCACTTCCTGGTTTTTCAGTGATGTCACTGATGACCTCATTGGGTCAAACCAAGTGAAGGGGTAGTCCTTTGTTTTTTAAGCAAAGTCTCAGATGTGGTTCATCTTGAGTGACACGCACATTTTGTTGAATAGAGAACTCTTACATAAGTGTGGAACCATTCATGAATATCTCCAAATAAAGTTGAATAAGGAAACCGAGCCTGGTTCCTCTGAGGGCAATCAGAAGCTGTTGTTTACTGTTGCCGTGCAGTTTGTCACACGTGAATATAAACGCGCTGAATGTGACGCTAGACAGACATCAACTCGAACGACTCTCAATGGAACACGCGTCTCCGCCAAGGACAAAGTAAGCCTCACGTCTCATTGGTCCAATGGACGAATAACAGGAGACGAGACGTCATCTCATAAGCCACCATCAATTACACAAGGGCATAGATTTCATCAATATGAACCTAATTGGGATTCATTATTTGAATTAAACGTTAAAGGGCCCGTATAATACTTAGACGGTTGTATTATTCCAATCACCAACAGTAGATGGCAGTATTGTGCAAAAAATGTGACTGAAATGCTTAAGTTTATACAAACTACACAAGTTCATGACTTCTCATTTGTTTACTACTAAATGGTACATTTTGTCACTAAAAATATTACATTGAAAAGACATACTGACATTTTTATTTATTCATAATTACCTAACTGTATTATTTTTCACCATCACCCTAAAATGAGCCCATCAATGTATATCAACATGAGGAGTGGGTCCTCTCTACGGGGGCTGCCATGTTTTTACAGTAGCCGCCATGTTTTTACAGTAGCCCAGAGTGGACATATACATCGCTTGGAGGACGATAAGCTCATCCACTAAAAAACAAAACAACAACAACACCACAGATCCAGCCCTGTAACACAAATGGAGAGTAAAACACCATGTATTGTTCCCCTGCAAGTGGTGAGAGAACAGAGGAGAGGAGAGCCGTCATATGCACATATGCAAATGATCAGCGCTTCTCCTTCCTCTCTGGGGAACATTTGGCCTCCACTTATGAAGTTTCCAAGAAAAATGTTTGAATACTTTCTTCACATATTGCTTTCGTAAAAGGGAGAAGCCGCACAATTATACCTCCTGCAGAGAGGAAGTTAGACTCAAATTCACACACACACACT
>JAFBJT010108471.1:72875-92875 GCA_016785325.1 Chascanopsetta lugubris
ACAGAATAAGAGAAAAATCAATATGTGACCAAAGGAGTGTAGACTTCTCAAATCTGATTTGTTTAAGCCGCCTATAGATGGACAACAAGGAAAAAGTCAAACAGGGATGTTGTTTGCTAGTGTTTGCAATCTCTTGTACTTGCAGGGCTCAAATGACGGTAAACATTTTAAAGTTACACGAAGTATAACAATAGAAAAACAATTTATTCAGTTATTTTCCCATCATACTCGGGCATAATGAAATCATCATAATATTTGCTTATGTAAGCGTTTACTAGTGTTGTCCAGCGGGTTCCTCAAATTAATGTTGTTCTTTCCCAGCTGAATGTTTGATGATGCATTAAATTCAGAGCTGATCGGATGGATTAAAGTCTTTGAGAATAAACACTCTATTCCAACAGACACATTTGATGCAAAAGTTTCCGTCAAACAGACTTTCTCTCTGCCAACTCACATTGTTGTTGATTGATGTTTCATTTCACATACACATATAATCCTCATACACTAGCAGCTTGTCATGTGTGCTCCTCCTCCAGAGGACCTTTACTTCTATTCAGGGCTTTTAAAAAGTCTTAGCTTAAAGCATGTGTTCTACTCTTGTACCAATTTATGCAAATACATTTCCATATAATCTTTGCATATCCTTTCAAAATGAGTTTTTAAATGCTATCATTTACATTCATCCACACAGTTGACTGTTTCTGGATGAAGCGCCCAACTTTAATGAACTCATGGTTCAGGCCCAAATGTTAAATTAACACCAGAGCCGTTGGCTGGGGGAGGCGGTGGGAGGCTGCGGCATTTTCCTCAGACTATCATATGTCCATACACACACACACACACACACACACACACACACACACACACTCATATGCACATGCACCCTTATATATATAATGTAAAAAGTCAGCCTGAGAGGGAAAAATAGCTGAAGTCGAGACCTCAGGGAGCGCATAGCTGACTACAGGGGTGGCCCTATAGCAACAGTCAAACAGACGGTATACTGTGTATACGCTGCTGTGTTGAACTGTGAGGCTTGAACACAGACCACTTCTTAGAGCTCTGCTATTGAGGATGTAAATGAGAAGCACCCTCTCATGATTAGGAAAGCCCCAGGCGATGATCCCCTCTCATTCGCAGAGCGCTGCATTCTCTTTTACTCCGAGGGTCATGGTATTGTACAAGTACACATAGTGAGCGCCGGCTCCAGGCATCTGAGCGAAACAATATTATCTCGTGTGATATTGGAATCGTCTGACTCAATGGGCTGACATCCGTCATACTTAATTACGTGGCACTTGTGGGAATAGACGTGGATAACAAATAAAAAGTGACCTCTGGACTGAAACTTGAAGCCACTTCATTTAGAAAAGATGGTGCTTGTGCATAGGGAGGCAGGGATGGTGCAGTAATTACCACCGTCTCTTCACTGCATTGAGGTTGCCAGGTGCAAATCACTGTTCTTTCTGCGTGGAGTTCGCATGCTCTGCAGGGGTGATTTACTTTTTGTGTGCTACATGTCCTTCTAGTCTTTAAGTAATTCCGATTGCCGTTTTCATGATGGTCATGGAAGCAAATTTGCCTTCAGTTTTATCATCGCTATCGTTTTTACTCCGAATGTCCTGGCTGTCCAAAGTCGGTTGAATCTTATTTCCTTATCCTTAAAAAATACAGTCAAACCATGGAGCTCTGTCAACATTAAACTCTCATGTTTTATCTCTTCTCGTTTACGAGGATAAAGTAAGTTCTCCCCGTACAACTTTTCCTTCTGTGAGCTCCATGCATGTGAACTCGCAGCAAGCAGCCCAGCTCTAAATGTCACATGCAGTACTGGTAAAGCCGCAGAAGCAGATTGATGATGTTATTGCACTGCGTTGTCTCATATGCTCCTGTTTAGGGGGAAAAAAGAATAACATGAATCCCAACAAGAACAAACCTGAGGCATTTAAACTCTAAGATGGAGGCCAGTCTGGCCTGTACCCTTCCCACTGGGCCAGGGCCAATCAGGTGTTGGCTACAAATCAAAGCCCTTGTCTGCCCTTCGAAAACTACTTTCAACTCGAAAGCTGTGTTAAGAAAGAAGCCAGGCACCGTGTGTTTATTCTGAAGCACCTGCTTCTCATTGGCTCGGTGGCTCCTTTATATTTATTTGAATGTAATCAACAGCAGTTTTGGGGAAATCATAATACTATAAACATCCTTTGTTTTAGCAGCTTCGGCAGTTACTATTTATGGTCTTACACAGATCTATTCTCCTTTGACCGACTCATGTCTTGTCCTCGTTACTTCCCGGCCAGGTGATTCAGAGGGCACACATGTCGTCCCGAAGACACGCAGCCGCAGGCAGCTGGCGTTGGCACGAGTCCAGATGTTCCAGCTTTTGGATGAGGTGCTGAGGAGGCCTGGACGGACAGAAACGTAAGGAAACACAGCCACTCACGGTAAGGGACTGGAACACCGTTAACATCTGTAACATTTTACTGTTATTTAACACTCGTCAAGGTCCCGTAAATACAACTCGACATGACAGGCCCTAAAAGTGAAGCCAAAGTGACTCAATCACTACCTGGTGGCTAGCCACAATAAACCCATCCTCCTCCGTGTTAGTGACGAGGACGTGGACCGAACAGAAATATCCAAGTACACGTCAAAAAATGTAGTGGATGTACTAATGCAAGTTCCTGGAATCGTTCCTGGAACTTTGTTCGAGACCAACAACAACTTTATTTCAGCCATCAGAAATATTACTGAGGTCGCAGTACGTGAACTCATTTGAACCAAGCAAAAGAAACAAAGAGGAAAGTAGATCCCGACTAAAGTCGCACAGAAAAATACACCACATCGTGGTATCGTCAATCAGCGCAATGCAAGTGACAGGCGGGAGGTTGCTCTATGTAAACAAAGCTTCTGAGCTTCATCTCCGGATACGTTCACCTACAAATTCGATCCCTGTGAAACCAGTGAGAGGGATCTCCCCGTGTGTGTTCGAGTGAGTGTGTACAAATCTGCCCATGCAGCCGTGCATGCTATGAATGTTCAGAACCCAGGATGAGCTCCTGTCTAAGGTCAAGTGGAAGCACAAACACTGTCAATGCTGGCAGGCGTTCTTGTCTAATATTTCCTCATGAATTAAACAGCGAAACCCGTTGAGATATTTGTCGAATAAGATTGTCCATACGTATTGAGAAAAAAAAGAGATTGTTTTTTGTAACGGTTTACAGAACAGCCAGTGCTGTCAAACATTTTCAATTATTTCTTCTCCGTCGTTGGTACGAGACCTTGTATGGCATTTTGTGACAGCTTTGATTATTGTTTTTAGGCACCCAGACTGAGGGCAAATTTATCCTGTAGGTTGGGCAAAGCATTTAACTTGAAGTTGCCGCTTGAGAGGTTAAAATTATTTTTGTTCTCCAGTTCTGCGTCAGGTGAAAACTGCATTTCTGTCCAGTGGCTTTCAGATGGGATTGTGTTCTGCCTCTGCTATGCGAAGGTCAACACTGGGAAAAACACTTTCTGCATGGTTACTTACATGCTAACCAGAATTTTAGATGGGCATTATTGCACTGTCCTAGACACAATAACACAGGGTTGTATAAATTGCTTTAAGCTGGACCAGTCTTGGTTGCGATGATCAGGTGACATTGGTTCTGCAGATCTGTAGCACAGTGCAAGGAGTGTAGTGCTATACTTAGTACTGGGATGGAAAATGAATGTTCAAACTGAATTTCCAATGCGTAATTGCCATGATATGTTCCAGGTAAATAGGTTTTAGTCTTCTTCGAAATTCTTGATCTTCAGGGAGATGACTTAATGTTTTTTTTTTATCTTTGAACAAATCACATTCACCTCGTGGGGGAGAAAAAAACAACATCAAGATCGCTTGAAGTCTGGAGGTGGTTTGTCTTTATAAGTATTGCTAAATGAAGCGGCGTGCAAGGCGATGTCTGTTTATTCTTGTGTTCAATAAACAGGTGGAACAAGTTGATTAAGTCTAGTTTACCGGGGAGATGTGAGCCTAATGAGGGATATTGGTTCCACGGTGCTAAATGTAGTGGCTTCAGAAAGCAGGAGACAAGTGTATATACAAGGGAGGCTCATTGGATGGCAGTCACACTTGATTATGCTCTAAGTATGTTTCAGTAAGCATTTATCATGATAACTGTCAGGTGTGGGGGTGCAGGTACTGTAAACTGTCCGTATACACAGCAGCATGAATCCCAGCCGAGTGTAAAGAACAGGATACTGTGGTGCCAATGAATTTGGGTCAAGTCATCACACACTCAACCTTATGTAGGTTATAGATTTTTCAAGCAATATGTGTGTGACCTCATTGACCCCCAGTCCTCTCTGTTTGCTGGCACAGCAGGAGGCAACACGACGAGAGGGGACAACACGTAGAGTTACACCAGCACTTCACCTCCATTACTCAATTCCACGCCACATCCATATCATCCCCACCTGTATTTACATTCCCTCCCCTGCCTCCTCTTTTCCAATCATCTCCCTCACTCAGTCTCTCCTTCACGCTCGCTGTCCAGTGTTTTCTCGGCTGCCGAGCTATCATCATTCTGTCATCTGCATTTTCGGGGCCCTGCGTTGAAAAATAATTGCGGCGGTGGCGCTGACCTGGCAGCGCTCCAAGCTGTGATGCACAGGCTGTTTTGGGGGGAAATCTGGTGTCAGTCTCCACAAAGGTCATAAAATGAAAAAGAGATGGATGCAGTGCTGACTTTTGCACAGCACACAGTTATGACTAGGGCCAGAAGTGTGTGTGTGTGTGTGTGTGTGTGTCTCCACTCAAGCATCTGTGCTCAAGTGTTCGTGTGTGAATGTGTTTGTTTTTTTCATCTGCTCTCATTTAACGGTTCGTCGTGGACCAATTGGCATGAACCACTGATGAAAACAGTGGAGATGACGGACACATTAACACATATAGATAAAGCACATGGGTGCGTACCAAAACACACACACACACACACACACACATAGTGTAAAGCCTCTGCACTTGGCCTGTAGTTCAAAAACAATAATAAAAGCCTTGGGATGGGTTGCCAGGGGGCAGCTGGAGCAGCGGCAGGTTGAGCATGCCTAATGAAAACTTAATGCTCATTGGCAGGGAATGCCACTGCACTCTCTCTCCAAGGATTTAAGATCACGCCGACATCAAGCCAATGTCAAGATCTGTGTAGCCCAAAGTCAAAAGCCTGGCAGAGAGCGTCTCTGTGCTTCTAGGTACAGAGAGAGAGAGAGAGAGGGAGAGGGAGGGTTAGAGAGACAGAGACAATCTGCAAAAGAGATCCGTGCTGCCGCAGAGCCGTTGGCCTTCTTCTTCTTCTTCCACCCCACCAACAAAATTCCTCCCAGAGCTTTATTCCACATACTGTGCCTTATCCCCCATGAAAGCCATAAAATCCAGAGATTGGCACTCGGATCTGGAATTCTGAGTGGGAGCGAAATTGCTCTCCCTAGGATCAAGGGCCCGCAGTGGATAGAGCGAGCGAGAGAGAGAGAGAGAGAGAGAGGGGAGAGGGATATATATTCTGTGTTGAGCCAAATTTGTATAGAAGGAGTTAGCGAGAGGAGACAGCGGCATGTTGAACCTCGGTGGGAACGTGCTCTCTGCTCCGACGATTTGAAGGGAAGGAGTGTTGTGATATAGGCTGCGCCGTATGTCGATGCCGTCTGGATAAGGCCAGCGTGCGCTAATTCAAACCAGAGAGTTGGGCTGAGGTAATGAGGCGTTCCTGTTGCATCGGAGAGTCATGATATCCCCTATGTAACCAGCTCCCCTCTAATCTGCGCAGCTACGACGCTGCATGCAGCAGAAGGAATGCGAGAGTGGGAGACGGAGGAGAGGAGATGTTGCTTTTGAAGGGCGGAAGAAAAGATGCTGCGCCCTCAGAGTCTGTGGAAGTCTCTGTGCTTCCCGGCATCCTCTCACCCTCTAGTTTGTCTTTCACTGAGATGTTGCCTCTCATGACGACGCGACGTTCATTAACTCAGTGAGAGTGCAGATGCAAATGCTTTGGGATGATAATAAACAAACTTAAGAAATACACACAGTTACTTATTCATTTTGGTTTTACAGCGCCTTTTACATTATTTAGGATCTTTTACGTAATAATTCCCAAACTCTTCGCCGGTCTCGTGTTACTCCCATCGACCTCACACATGTGCGAATCACATGGGCCACACTGCCTTCGTGGTATGAGGCTGTGCATCCCCCCGCTGCAATGGCAATAAACGCCTTGTTAAAAGACCTAAATGGATTCTGACACAGCTGAGTGCGTTTACTCTGAAACAGATACAGGAAGCACACAGCAAAAACACGAGTGACATATTCACCAGATGTAGATGTTGAAACTGACCTGTGTTTTGCCGTGACCTGAGCTCAGAATCCCATTAGCACGTGAATAAACCACATGATGTCACCACGCCCACGTCCATGCGCCCGCTATGGCCTCTACAAGGAAGTGCATTGTGAAACCTGCTGCGATATGGCTCCACAAGTTGCCTTTTAATCAACAGGTGACCAGCACCTTTGGCAGTGGCAGCCAGGACTAATGAAATGAAAGGGATCAATCTCCAAACCGATGCAGCCACAACAGCAGGCATTTTCAGAAAGGCTGCAGTTTATAATATTACAGCACCGTGTTCCTGTGCGTTTGTAAAGGCTCCCGTTGTTTACACTTTGTTCCTCCTTTGTTTATCCCCAGTGGTACTTTGCTAGTTTTCGTCAAATTTTGGTACAAAACGAAAGGAACAGTGATACTGGCTTTTAAGTCCAGTTTTCCACCAGTGTTTGAAAGGGCTACTTTGCACGTTAGATCCAGCTGACTTCTCACTGAGGTGTCTCTTCATCGGGAGAAATTGACTGAAGCGATGCATATTGCTGACTGGTTGCTCTTTGATTGCAAGTGATGCGCGTCAGTTTTCAATAGCTGCCTGTGTGTGTTGTTAACGGGCCCCAGATCCTGAGGGCCACCACCAGAAGGCTCAGCAGCAGCAGCAGCAGCAGCAGCAGCAGCAGCAGCAGGACTGTTTCCAAAGTCAGCGGCTTTGTTCTCACTCTCCGAAATTCCCTCCTTGCCCAGCTGTTAGCGAAAACTTTGAGACAGACACTGATGCGAGTGTTTATGCACGTCTTTGTGTGTGATCACACTCCAGTGAACAGTGTGACGGTTGTGAGGAATGGCAGAGAGGAGCAGTGACTCAGATGTGAGCCAAGAACGTGGGTTCCACCAGCTGTTTGGAGCCGCGTCCAGAAAAATCAGGATAGCGCAGATATTACGTTTTTCCGCGGCGTCATTAAGGATTGCGTGTCTTTTCTCCGACACGACTGTAAGAGGTTTAGCCAGATAAGTCTTGCAGCTGCGTCTAATGAGTTGGCTCCGTTCTCCCTGTGCCTCGCTGTCTTTAAGCTCCCGGAGCGAAGGTTGAACTGCACCCAGAAAGAGGACGCTGTGTCTTCAGGATTAGGGAGAGCTGACTCTTTGTCCAGATCGGTTAGGAGAGCACGGTCACCCTGTTTTCAGAGTGGAGGCGGATCCAGCACATGTGCTTAAATGTGCAGTGTGTAAGATTTGGTGGCATCTAGAGGTGAAGTTGCCTGTTGTGTCCATCACCCATCCTCACCGTTCCGAGCCTGCAGGAGAACCAGTGGTGGACTTCAGTTGTCATTGAAACTGGGAAGTACGTCCAGTCTGAGCTTCTTTAAAAACATGGCGGCCCCCATAGAGTGGACCCGCTCCTCATGTAAATATACATTAATGGGCTCATTTAAGGGTCATGAAAATATCAGTATGAAATCATTTTGTAATATTTTGATAGTTTTTAAGTGACAAAAATGAGATCAATCTTTCACACTGCACCTTTAAGAAATAGATTTCTTCATAGTACATGTGCTGAGTTAAAATGTTTGGGTGCTATTTTGCATTGTTCAGTAAAACAGGCTTTTACACGAAAAGTTGAAAACAAACTTTCTGTCAAAGTTTAGAATAAAAAAAAACTGCATTCAAAGATTAATTCAAACCTCTCAACATCAAATGTAGAATAAAATGAAAAATACAATGAGCTGTCTGAAATGTTACAAAGCAGTTCTAATAAAAAATATAATGAGCTCCACTGTTGGCTGCTCCACTGCAGTGCAACTTTAACTTTAAGACTATGTGGGTGTTTGTAAGAATAAAACGTTCACACAGATAATTAGAAATTGACCGAGCTAATATTTGTTTGATCTCTTTTGATATTTGTTTGAAGTTCTCTCTATTACTTACATTTTAAGCAAAAGTGGCTTCATTTGAATAGTTTTGGAGCTATAAAGTGTGACATGAGTTTGTTAGGTTCACAGTCAGCTTGTTTTCATTTCAGGGTTCTGACTGTTCTTATTCTCCACATATGTGAAGGAAGAGGTTGAATCTGAACTTTGACCTCTACATGTGTTCTTTGCATCTTGTGATGTAGCCATGATCACAAAGCAAGGCTGACACAGTCATTCCTAAAACGCACAATAGGTTCCGCTATCAAACTTTTTTTTTTTGAACTTCTGTCTGTTATTCCTATTTTAAAAATACATTTTATTGTCCTGTGCAGTTATGTATCTACCCACCATGAAACATTAGATGTTGTTAGTTTGAAAGAATGTATGAACTTGGTCAAAGGTAAATCGGTATGCAGAGTCAATACAAATCCTACTAGATGTTCTATAAACATCGTAAAGCCAAATGAGCTTGGACACATGGCCTCGCATTTGAAAGCGAATGACTCAAATGTTAGAATGAGTCTCGTTTAACTGACAATTACATGTTATTTTCTGCGAAAAACAAGGAGGCCATAATATAATGAGTTATTTCATCGTGCGGCCGCTGATGCCAGAAATGAAATAAAAAGAAAAATGAACATTTTCCCAGACGTGAGTTTTGGATGATTCTCCTCCAGGAAAAAGTCAAAGTCCAGGAAAGTAATAAAGCCTCAGGCTGCAGGTTTTTTAACATGATTGTATAGACAGATGCGACACACTCAGTCAGGGCTTACCCGCAAATAGACAAGCTAACGCAACACGCGTTTGTGTTTTGAAGTGCTGATGTGATTCCAGACGTGCCGACACATTATCATATACATAGTTCCCACAGCGGGACGGTTCTGCATCAGGAATACACAATGACAATAGACAATAAAGGCATGTGGAGAGATGTTTATTTATCTTGCTCTGACATTTATCTCAGACAGGGGAGTTGCACTGGTATTATTCTTTTCAGACACAAACACACACTCGCACACAAAGGGAAGAATCTCATATTTTTAGGCGGAACAAAGTCATCCATCTTCCCGCCGCCATTCCCCCGGCTTTGTTGTGTTTCCAAGGTCTGAGTCTCATTGAGGATCCTGTGCAGACGGGGCAACACCTTGTATCGCACATGATAGTAGAGGAGAGAGGCCATTTGTCCTTGTCGGCTCAGCTCAGGACGCGCAAACAAAACAACATAACTCCTGGATATATACTGAAAATCTCTCGTAAGCAAAGCACTCACCTGCGCCGTGATTCCTCGGGAAGATCGCAGAGAGGCTCCGTGTCGGGCTACAAATCCGAGATGACACGTGAGTCACGCGACATGCGCGTCGCGTGACCGCAACCCGCGTTCGGTAGACAAGTTATGGCACAGATCAGAACAGATTAACTCGGCTCGGTGCTCAGCGATGTGGACAGGCGGGCTTCAACGGAACAATATCAGCTCGGAGAAGAAGGAAGCCGATGAATCTCGATGTCGTGAAAAATCAATGAAAGTAGCTGGAGTTGAGAATTTACCTCTTGTCCTGCGGTGTTGACAAAAAGTGGAGCTTAGACTCTCTGCGCTGCCTCGCAGCCAAACACATTGATCCAGCTGAGGTTAATATTCATATCTGAGGAATGTGTGGAAGGGTTTGTCCGCATCCACTCGTCTCCTGGATATACGTCCACTCCAAAACGCCATTTCGGAGTCCAGACAGCCACTTGACCCTGTCATCACATCAACCCCGTCAACGTTTGAAATCAGCTCCGGACCTTCTTCCCATTTTCTCCTGGAGGTTTTTCTCTGCAGTGAGCAGATCCACAGCCAGCTTCTCTGGCTGCATTTAGAAAACATAACAAAACCCAGAGCGCAAACACAAAAATGAATTTTCTCTCCTCGCCAAAGCTCCCCATACTTATTTACAATGTTTTGATAAAACAAGGCCTTTATCATGCAAATCAAAATGTAATTTTGCAGAACGAATGGGGGAGTTTGACTCCAGCAATCAGATTTATTCCTTACATATCTGATCAGCTAAAGCCATCCCTTGATCATGAAACATTGTATCTATTTTTAATCGCTTTCATGTGGTGACCGGGAAGATCTGTGAATAGATATTGTAGCTCATCTATGTTCACATTTTAAGTAGAATCCAAACAGGGATTTTGAACATTCTAGCTCCGTTGCTTGCCATGCAGAAGGTTCCCGGTTTGGTCTCTCTGTCATGAGTTGGCATGTCGTCTCCGTGTCTTGATTTGCCGACGCGAAATTGACCATAGTTGTAAATGTGCGTGTTAGTGGCTGTTTCTCTCCGTCTCTCTCGGCCTCGTGATATGATAGAAACCCGTCCAGGATCCCTCGGCGTCTGTTTGATTTGGCTCCACGTTGCCTGAGACCCTCAAAGAGTAAGCTGTGTGAATTGTTGACGATAGGATTTCAAAGATCTTTCAAGGCCCCTGTCGAAGTTTGAATACAATTCAAAAGAAGTCACAGGTCCAACATGTGTTCTTTTAGGAACGAGATCTTTTTTCAATGCGATCAGCAAAGAAAGAAACACTGGCTGAAATATGTTTTCAAAAACAGACCCATAACTCAGCCTCATGGCCTTTTTCTACTCTTCACTTTACTCTTACCTCTGCTACTCAGCTTTTTCCATACCCCCCCTCTATATTGTGTTGCAATGAGCACAAACAAGGAAATGCCTTGTTTTGGTTTTGTCGATTTCTCTCGCCTTCTTATAAATGAATTGTGTCCTATAAAACTTATTTTAATGTGCTTTGTACAGAAAGTTATTAATGCTTAGGTTTACTTGAGGTTACGGTGAGTTGAAGTATTTGTATTCTATCTTTACTTCCATGGCTGACATCAAGTCTTTATGTTGCATTTACCGTAGTCCCTTTAGAGTTAATTCACATTTCACACCTGCAAGGCGAACATCACTTTCCTACAGTAATGGAGTTGGAATACATGTTGAATTATGAGCGTTTCAGACAAATCTGTTGAATTGAAAATGAAAGTAAATGCAGCAGAACAGAAAAACATCACTAAAAGTTTTTTTATTTTTTTTAATGAGTCTGAAGGAGAAAAAAAGTTTGAGAATATAGTCAGAAAAATTCATGAGTCTGGATCGAGTCAGGCTCCTGCTCGCTGACCTCTGTGACCTCAGCCCCTCACTTTTTCCATCCGCTGATCCTCACCTCTTTACCCCCTCCCCCTTCATCTTAAAACTGAGCATTACCCCCCCCCCCCTTTCCTTCCTCCTCCTGTTTTCAGCATTACCCCCCCCCCCTTTCCATTCCACTTCATCTTTGCTTCTTCTCATTTCACACACATCCACATATTTTAACCAAGGCAGCAGAAGTGTGTGTGTGTGTAGGTGTGTGTGGGGGAGAGAGGATACGTCCCGGACCACGCTGCGTTCTGTATGTTTGACGGACAGCAGGGGCTCCTGCCTCACACTGCTCCGACTTAATGAAACTGTGAGGAGATGTTCTGACTGGGGGGAGAACAAGTGGTGCACTCCACATCGACACTGGTGTTCTCACGAGTGCGCCACTGTCCATGCGTCAGTCTTAACATCACTCACAGGGGGAAGCCAATTAGCCAGACACCAGACGTATGTGTGTTGTCACATGTGTGTGTCGTTGAGCTCTGTCTCCGTGTGCTTCAGGTACAAGTTTGTGGTGTCGCCTGAATAATGACGTTGTTACAAGTGGATTGGAAGAGTTGCAATAATGTTGTTGTTGCATGCTAATGATCATTTATTCTCTCTTTACCTCCAGACAAAGAGATGACAGATCAGTGTGGCCACAACTGGTGATGGATACCCAGAGCTGGAATTAAGAAGAGCGGAAGACCTGTGGAAGTTGCCCCTGTTCCAGGAGGAGACCCTCCATTTTCTGCCCTTCCTCAGGTATTGTGCGTCTTATCCCACATTGATTGAAAACTTGCCACCTTTCTGTTTAGCCAGATAGCCATTGCTCGTACTAAAATATTAAAAACTTAAACTTAATGTAGTTTTGATGAGTAATTAGCATTGGGAATGCCTACGGGTCCTTTAGTGAGCGTGTGATCAACCATACAAACCAACTGGCAGTCATCCAGATTCAGGACCTCGGGATGCACGTGTAGACCCCCAACATCCCTGAGTTGAGCCACACAACTAGGTACAACTTGAATGTTAAAATTAGCTCCAACATTTCACTCTCAGGCTCTTTCTACATCTAGATTTAGTAATTATTCCCCGTGAAACTGCTCAGAATGTTTTTCTTTGTCGGAAATGCGAGAGAGAAAAATTCCCTGGATCCATCCATCCTTTTCTGAATCCACTCCAGTGTTTAATGAGTTCTTTTTTGGCTCACGTCCCATCCCTACACCAAGTTTAGAGGAAATCTGTTTTTATGTAATCCTTTTAACAATGAAACAAAGACTTTTTTTTGGATGAAAAGAATAAAAACAACTTGTTTGGTTTAAAACCTTATGCAACGTGTTGCATTAGAATACATAATGATAACAGTACTGCAGAAATAGCGCTTAAATACTACATCACAGAACCCCCACCGAGTCTGAATGTTTATTATTGATAGTGGACCGGGGACTTTGTGCCAAAAAAAAATCCAAATTTGGGTAAAAGGAAAAAAAGTCATTTCAAAGTGTGCGGTGTGTCGGAATGGAAATCGATGAGTAAACTCTGAGGTGTCAGTTCCGCTGTCGTCCCTTCACCGTTTCCAGTTGAGCGCTGGACACCTGCAGAGCCAGTTTGATTCAAACAGGCGGAGAGTGATACAAATTCAAATAAAAAAAGACCTGCAACGTTTTGTCGGCAGAGCTATTCATGGAGCACAGTCGAGCCGTCAGCTTGAATGTAGAAGTGGACGTGTGAAGAATGAACAGAATTGTAGTTTTTAGCACCGGGGGACGGGGGGGGGACGGGGGGGACGGGGGCGGTTCGGGGGGGGGGGGGTGCGGCGGTTCGGGGGGGGGGGGGTGCGGTCCTCGCCGCTCTGCCTGCAGTCACAGCGCAGCAAGCGGCGGAATGCTTCACCGTCGGCGTCAAAATTTCAGCGCATTCCGAAAATATTTTGTACGACTCTGCTGCGCCGCGCTCTTTGTCAGATGTCGGGGGGCTTAATGATTCGGAGTGAAGACGCAAGAGGGAGCCGGGGGGATGCAAAGTGAAGGGGATGCGATGAGTTAAGCAGAGAGGTGACAGGGAGGCTGAAGGCAAACAGCCTCGTCCCTGTGACCTCGCAAGCCGCACAGCGACGTCACACATTACACACTGAAGCTCCAAGGCGCAAGTGCACGCTCGTCCTTATGGATTGGCCAAAGACATCAGCATGTAAATCACTGTCGTGTCAACATTGTTCTGTACGTGTGTACATACGCTCGGGTCGCCTGTCTCAGCACTTTGGTTCTCACACCAATGTCGATAGAAGTCCTCCATCGATTAAACTAATCAGGACCCCCCCCCCCCCCCCCCCTCCCCCGCGCCCCCGTTGCACCAATGAAGTTTGCTTTGTATTGCGTCGCATCCGTGTTATTATACACACTTGCAGGCTCACACATGTGGTTGTGTTTATTGCGAGGTTTCTGGTAAATTAGATTTTTCAAATTTCCATACACAAGACTCGAACAAGCAGGAGGTGACTTCTTCCAAAACGCCTGCGGTGCCGAGAAAGTCACAACATGTTGCCCCGAGAAGCAACTATTTCTTTCAGATTGTCTTTCAAGTCTTCCCTGTTTTGGATTCCTGTTGAAAAGGCAGCATATCCATACAAACCCTTACTTGTCACAGTTTGCACTTTCTCAGGAACACCTTGCTATTATGAGGCTGAGGATATATCCAACCTCAAGGCAGTGACAGTCACTGGTAGTGACTGGTAGTCAGACCTCACTGACACAGTGTGTATGATACAGCGGCATCTTGTGGTGAGGTGGCAGATTACCTACGTCCACTCCCCCCTTTATATGTGCAAGCATCTATGGTGACGTTCAAGGGAAATTAAAACAACAAACGTCCTGATTGTAGTGTGGTGTTTGGTCCGCCATCTTGGGTCAACACATATGGTGTTGCAACACTGCTGCCTCAGTTGACCTCCTGTTGATGTAGATATAACTGGCTCACAGTCATGATGATGCAGCACATCTAACATCTGGCCACTGCACATAAACTTCAACAATGGAGTGAATACTATTTTGAATTCATGTTGTTAGATCCTCAAATGAATCCCACACATTGGACCCTGGAAGTTTGTTACAGAGTAGCAGCTTCGTCTCTAATGTTTGAAAATCAGGGACATTCATTGAATGCCATTTCAACTTGTTGTGCTAATAGCACATTTGTGTCCATAAAACTTTGTCAACCAAAATGTTTGAATTCATTGGTTAATCAGGCTGCATTCAGTTGGCATGGTGTAGCCCAATCCGCTGAAAACACAATCTATAATCTGATTATTTGATATTCCGTAAATTACTCATGTTCTCTTGTTGAATCCTTTAGTAAAGATGTTGCTGCAGACTCTAATCTCCCTCCTTTGTGTTCGCGTTGTCTCCGTCCCCCGACTTGTTCGCAGTGGTGTTGTGGAGGAGATGCGGCACCGATGCAGCACCGCTCACCGCTCACCGCTCCCCCGGTGCGGCACTGCAGCGAGTGGCAAACCAAGTTCACTCAGACACTTTCCTCCGATGCACTTTCAGGACTGTGCCGGCAGGTGAGGAGTGAGGAGAAGTGCGCGGAGTGTAACACCATGTCAAGGGTTGAATAAGGTCTCGCACAGGTCAGGTTTATTTGCATGTAAGAGCAAGTAGAAAGACGGCAAAGGAAAGATTGTTTTTGAACTTTGATTTGCGTATGTGCCAACCTTGTTCGCGTGGATTTAAATCCACTTTTTATTCAAACTGTTTATCAGTTGGATGAGCTGTGATTTAGGATGAAAAGGCGACACAGTTAGCAGCTAATTATTTGTTTAGATTGAATAACGCATACCTTTGCCAGAGCACAATACTCCCTTGATGTCACTGTATATTAATTTAGCTGCAGATTTTGATTTGGACCTGGATCAGACTGCTCACACTGAGAGATATCAACCCCCCTTAAGGTGCATGATGGTTTTCATCATTTCCCTGGAAATGGATCAAAATGCCAAACAATATCACAATGTAAAGGAAGAGATAACACATTCCCTCGATTCCCTTTTCCTGAGACGTGAGCCAGAGTTTGGAATTAAATGCCGCCTTGGCTCTTCTCCCCGTTCTCCCACCAAGTTTAGAGGGAATGTGAAGTCGTTTTCAAGCAGCAATCTACATTATTAAAAACCCACTCTATTGTCGACATTTCACAAACAACCACGCTGGAGAGAATGTCACCATCTCTGGGTCATGTCGTCTGATGCAGTGAGGCAACACTCTCCATATTCCATCAGCACGAGTGTGACTACCCCACATATACCCCCCCCCTCCCCTTCAGTGGTTGAGCCTGGCAAGAGCCTGAAGCTCTCTGAGACTCTCCGGGGAGATTTGGCTGAGACAGAAGCTCAGATTCCTCTCATCCATGAACTGTTTGCTCTCCTGCAGAAATGTGAGGTCCCACCGAAACAGGCTGCAAGTGATCAATAGAAACCTGTGCGCCCTACAGTAAACAACACGCCGGATATAGATTAGAGACTGTGAAATCAAAATATTGACGCCACAGTGTCATATTAGCATTCACAGTCAGTCGGAGAGAAAAGATGTTTTTCATTACTATTTTATATTAGCTACGGAGGACACGTTGAAATGCCCGTCATACTTTGTGTTGCTGATCATGATAGTAGTGCAGGGATGCAGGGAAGGAATCGACTCATTTACCCTTTTATAATTGTTTTCCATAAACAGAACGTTATTTAACCCTCATCTTCGAAAGCAACCAGTATCGAAAGAAGCATCACAAAAGAATGCTATAAAAACGTTCTCCTCCTCCTCACAGGTTCAGGACTCTCACGGTCAAGCTAAGAAAAACTTGAAGTTCAAATTCAGCTCGAGAAGATGCAGATCACAGGTAATACAATTTCTCACTCTCTCTCCTGCTCACACTCAGTGTGCATATTGTATCTCTCATAAACCCATTTCTGACATGAACTCGGACAAGAATGGGGTTAAGAGTTTCCCTTTCGTATACATGAAGAGCAATCGCCAGTCAGATTCATCCACCACAACAGAAATATTTCGGTGGAGCAAATGGCAGGAT
This sequence comes from Chascanopsetta lugubris, assembly GCA_016785325.1. NCBI lineage: Eukaryota > Metazoa > Chordata > Actinopteri > Pleuronectiformes > Bothidae > Chascanopsetta > Chascanopsetta lugubris. The sequence goes on from JAFBJT010108471.1 coordinate 89,373, forward strand.
GTGTTTTTAAGGAGCAGCTCCGATGAAACTAAGGAGAATATCCACAAAAACGTATTCAGACATTTGTGCTTTCGCATACACCCCCTTCCCAGAAAGACCTCTGGATGTCATTTCATGTCGAAAACATGTCATGAATGTGCAATATCACATGAAAGGATAATAGGCTGGTACAGTTAGTCTGTAATGTATTGGGCCAACATGATTTGGCAGAGCCATTTCAGTGTCAACTTGTCAACGCGGGGGTCCCGTAATCTTGAGATCATGTTTTAACCAGACTCTGCTGGATGGTTGCCACTTGCCTTGCCTTGAAACGTACGTCTCAGGAACCCCCCTGGGTTCCACCTGAGCTCTGTGTTCCATGAAGTGTCTCTCTGGTGCTGGAGAGGAGCATGTTCCTCCATAGTATCCAACAGGAATCTCACGTATTCATGTATCAGGATTCATGTATCATATCGTATCCCAAACGGCCTCGCGTGAGATCGTCCTTCAGTATTTATGGATTCCCTTATTGTGGCGGCCCTCTTATCACTGTGGTGATTGTACTTTGTCGTAATTAATGATTTCTTCATATCTTAGTCACATCTTCTGTGACAATTTGTGTTAATTTGTCAAGGGCAGTGCACATCAATCAGTGCTCACTTAACCAAGATTGACTTCATTTCATCTTTTAGTTCATCTTGGTTTTTTTTTTTTCCCCTTAAACATAACAAAGTCAGAACCGGTGAGAGATGAGATGAGTCTCGCACATTAATTACATCTTGAGACATTTACATTATACACTGCAAAGAGTCGTGAGGTGAACTTAATGTGTGAGAGGAACATCAAACAGAGATTCTGAATAACCTTCATTAAAAGTAGAAAGGCGGGTGTGCACGTGTGTGTGTGCGTGTGTGTGTGAGTGTGAGTGCTTGCAGTCTCTTGGAAATACTTCTAATCTTTCATGAAGATTGGATTTATGTTGGGGGCATGTCCATGTGCTGTTCTTGAGAGATGGAGAGAGAGAGGGAGGGAGAGGGAGAGAAGTGTGTGTGAGTGTGTGTAGACTTGCACATTTTGTACTTGTCCATCTGTCCCATCCCCAAAAGACCAGATGACTCAGTCGGTGATCTGCTTGTCTGACATGATGCAAGGCTTCAGCCTTGACTCTCCCGGCGGGTGGTCGTGTCCCTGAATGGCAGAGCAGCAGGCTACAGGCGTCTCTCTCCACCTCCTCTCCGCCGTTCCTCTATTCTTCTCTTTATCTTCTCCCACTCCATCCCTCTGTTTTACAGTGTTTTCATTTGACCGCCAAGCGCAATAACGTGGAGAGGCAGAACTAACGAGTGTCACACACACGGTGAAGCACTTATTCCACTCATTCAGCCGGTGTGTTCCACGTTACACACACTAGATCCTTTTCACAGACGCTCGCTTTATGGAACTGGGCTTTGCTGCAACTGCACTTCACCATGCGCCGACATAGGGAATGGAGATTGGTGGAGACGTGCCACTGGTAGTGAAAGCCAGGACCCGGCTGTGTGTGCTGTTCTCCTCTCCTTTGTCCCCACTGAGCTATAACTGACCCGGAGCCTCATCAGAACCAATAGGCTGTGTCTAATCTCTCTCTGCCCCTGATGAGTTGTAATTATGCATTCAGCTATCCAAATTGAATGCATGCGTTGTATACCTCACAGTAATGCGGAGAACTACCATGATTTATTTATATGCAAGGCATCGTCAGGTTGGATTAAAGCGTCGTTGTCCTACTGGTATTTTTCCATAAATATTGTAAACCACGTTCCTTTAAGATAAAATCAAAATGCACTCCTTTGCAAATAGTGTGAGACATTAGTCTTCTAAATATACCAGATTTGTTTCTCCTTGAGACTCCTGCGCTATTCCTTTGTAAAGTGGTGTAAAAGTCAGAGAAAACAAAATGAAATCCCCCGATTGGCTCCCTTTTCCAGATCAGATCCACAATGTAATGACATTGGACGTTTTTGATAATCCTGTTGACAATCATATAATCAACAACTTCTTGCTTAAATGACTCTTATGCGCTATAAGAATAATAAATTGTGAACAGTAACTTTGTAAAAAAAAATTTTTTAAACTTTACAAACCAGCATGTACAATTGGAGTGAAAACTTCAAAGCGCTCCTTCTAGACAAGTGTTACAGCTCCATCATCGGACTGCTGATGCGTGACATTGTAAGGACACGAGCACCGCGCGGCACAACATTAACATATCGTGACAGCTCTGTTGTCACAATATTCAATCCGACCAACTCGTGCCGCTATCAGATCCTCCCACAGGATTTCTGTGTCACAGCTCAGGGTCTGCATCCCTCAGAGGCTGCATTTGAAGTCTGAAGGCGTCACCGCGGCGCAACTTTACTGACCTATTTCAAAGGCTCCTTCAAACGGCACCAACAAATATGTCCTTCCATTTCTGAGGAACCAGAGATCCAGATAAAGATGGATGGCATCGCAAATGACTCCCCCGTTCATTATATAGACCACTGTATACTGGGTGTGACATTTCTGAAGGGCTGTCCCAAAGTTTTGTGACCATTTCTATCCTCCTTATCATGGAATCGTTGCATCCCCGAACATCATAAACATGGAACAAGGACCAATGATTCCCATCGGAATTATTGGCTTAAAGGTGCAGTGTGTACGATTTGGTGACATCCAGCGGTGAAGTTGCATGCAGGAGAACCTGTGGCAGACTTCATTTGTCATTCAAACTGAAAAAGTGTTTCGGACGTCCACTCTGGGCTACTGTGAAAACATGGTGGCCCCCGTGGAGAGGACCCGCTCCTCATGTAAATACACTTTAATGGGCTCATTTTAGGGTAATAGAAAAAAACAGTTTGGTGATTGTAAATGTATGAAAATGTCAGTATGTCATTGTTTTGCAATATTTTTCAGAAGTGACGAAAATGACCCAAATCTTACGCCCTGCACCTTTAAAAAAAATAAATAAATAAATAAAGTTTTTAAATCAAACCGCTGAGTGAAGCATAACTGGCTTAACCACAAACATTCATTGCGGTGCTAGCATGCTGTCTGTTGTAGCACTGCAATGCAGGTGTTGTGTTCCCATTGATGTTGATGCAGAGAGCCGAGTGTTAAAGCCCACCTCAGCTGCAGCCAACCCACTTCCCACCTGTGGGAACAGGACGTACACGTACAGTATAATCCCGCACTGTACTCTGCTGCCAATTAGTGAAGGGTAAACATGTTCCATTTTGAATGGGTCTTGCTGTCAGTGATGTCGTTCATCATAAACAATGACATACAGTCAGGAAATGTGCCAAGTAGTGTCAATATTCCTTTGCTTGAAATAGACAAGGGGGAGGGGGAGGGGGAGGGGGGGCACAGTGATGGTGGGACAAGCTGCTCACACAAATCCTCTATAGACCATCTCTTTGGGGTTTGACCTCCAAGGACTTGATGTAGTCCCCTGCAGGATTCTGCCCCTGTTCATGACTCAACATCTCGGACTGGAACACAGACCG
>JAFBJT010108471.1:95375-146001 GCA_016785325.1 Chascanopsetta lugubris
AAGTGGTCACGTACATATATCACTGAAGGGAGGATGTGTTATGATCGGTGGCCTTGTAACTGCAGAAAGCAAGTTATTTGTGTGTTTGTTTGCTATGTTTGTGTGCGTGTGTGTGTGTGTGTGTGTGTGTGTGTGTGTGTGTATCTTATCTGTGTGTCCATGTGCTTGCAGTAGAATGCCAAATGAAATGTCTGGACACTTAACGACACTGTGCACGGAGAGTATGAGCAGCGCAGCACAGGGCATGTTAAAGAAAGCTGTCAAACTCCACAGAGAACTCAAGGTCAATGGCACCAGACACAGGATCTGAAATGGCTGCAGATTCTGCCGCATAGTGACAGGCACACGTTCACTGTTATTTACTTCCTTGGGTCAACCCTAGTTTTGCGTCTATGTTGTTTAAAACACCGTCCAGTATTATCTTATAGCTTGAACTATAACCGTGTTCTCTGCAGGAAGCATTAAGTATCGCACTTTTATTCACGGATACAGAGTTTGCCGACTCATCGGGGACATCATTAGAAATATTTTTAACTTTAGACCCATAGACTTTTCCTAAAGTGCAGTTTACAGTGGCAGCGCAAACATTCTACAGCCTCCCCCAAGGATGCACAAAATTTGGCGCTAATATTACAAATCCTCAGCTCCCCCGAAAAATAAACACCTCAGCACTTCCAGTGTGGATGTTGCGCACACGTGAGGTCCTGGTCTCTCACGGTTCCTTTGGGTCATTTGTATCCTTGAAAGTTTTAATGTGCAATTACTATTAATTGTTCATTTAAGGCATTGGTGCAAAAATAGACTTTGAACTGAACAAATAGGCTTCGTTCTACTGTCGGCATGCGTGCATTTAATCTGCCGCCAGTGCAACATTACTGTGGTGTGTTCTCACTTATAAGCCTCTCTCGCTTCAGTTGTTGTCTTTGAGCTTGTGTTGAGCCTGCTAATTCTCATTATGTTTGTTTTCTGTGTTGCAACGGTAATTAACCTTGATCTGTGTTTTAATTTATGCATGGCGTCGGAGCCTTTTGTCTTTGAAAAGTCTTTGAATCGGATGTTTAAGAAGTCGTGGAAACCTCTGAAACTCTTTGATCGCAGAGTGGGGAGGGGAGATTTCTTTGAGAGCTCAACTGACCGCTTCATAAGGGATTATCTGACTCAGCACAAACACACAGGCCACCGATTCCTATCATATTCCTATCTAATCTAAGTATTGGCCAATCCAAGAAGTGGTCGTATTATTTGTTGTGTGGCTGCAGGGACTGGTGAGTGGAGTGACTTGCTCCACTGATGCTGATCGTCTGCACGCAGGCTTTGATTCCCTCCTTATATTCTGTCACGTCGGCTGCACTAATGACGTTTGACTACTTTTATCATACAGCCACTTGTATGTATTGCATATGTATGAGCAGTGAGAATAGGTGATAATCGTGCCTGTCTGGGACTAAGTCACAGTCAGAGCACAGCTGATAATACGTTGGATCCCGCTCTCTGTTGGGTTTCCTCCCCTGTGTCCACCTATATCTGTCCCGTCCTGTCCACAGATCCATCTCAGCTTAGATGCTACTTTTGACACTGACGGGTTGCTCCCTTGTTGCCAAGTAACTTCAAAGTAAAGTGGTGACGCGCGGACACACCAGTGGTGGCAATGACAAGGCACAATCAAACGCGGGACATAGAAATGTGTTTGAATCAAGTATAGTCTCATTTTTCTAGGTGTGTCCTTTGCATCTGTGCCTGTAGGTTTTGCTGTGAGAACAGCCGGAGATGAACACATTGACTCGTTGTCAGCGTCTGCAGTTCTATTCCCGGCGGACTGTCCAAACATTTGCAGTCACTGAAAAAGTGCCACCACGTTGAAAAAGCACACACACTGACTCCACAGACTAATCTCCCTCATTTTTCGCAGCAGCCTCCCCGTCTTCGCCCCCTTCCCTTTTTTCACTTTGCCAAAACCGGCCCCGTGGCATATCACGAAACACACTTTTGTTCGCGCTCAGCGGGACTCGTTTTCACGACAAGTGAAAGGACGAACAAATAACGGGCGGCCGATGACGATGGGTCTTATCACCGGTGATGTAACTCCCTGAAAGAGCCTGCCCCTGCCCCTGCCCCTGCCCCTGCCCCTGCCCACTGTACTCAGGAAATACATGGAAATAAACAGAGGGCCGACGCTCACGCCGGAATACAAAACGGCCAAAAGTCAAAAAGAGACTCATATTGCTCTGCTCAGTGAGTGAGTCAGATAAGAAGATGGCATGAAGTCTCATCTGTATTAAACCTCGGTGTATTCGCCTCGTGGTTAATGTCAAGTGTGGCTAAGCTACCTGGGTCTCCGAGGGGTTGCGGAGCGAGTGCACTATTGCTGTGATTAAAGCGGAGGAGAAGAGCCAGAGGGTGATGGTTGGCACAGATTTTTGCTCCGTCTCCTCCTACTCAATTTCACCCCTCCATCCCTCTCAGTGCCAGCTGTCACTTATGTCAGTCGGTGTGCTAATGATGCGCCGAGCACAGCGACACCTCTGTAATACCCAGATATCTCACTCTCTCCTCGTGCGGAAGCGGTCGGCAAACGGCCTAGTTAAGCGCTCTTTTGGTTTCTATGCCGGATGAGCGACTGATGATCCATGAACATTTACTCCACCGATCCCTCTGCGGCGTGTCGTGCCATTAAAGCCGCAGCCGCACACATAACAAACCTGTGTTCACCCCCTTGTGACCCATTCAGCTGCTGACACAGGTGAACCCTGTCCAAACAAGAGCCAGATGTGCCGCATTACTCCCACATACATCACCGTGCGCAGTTATAGCGCTGCTGTTTTTGCTTCTCCCATCGTGGTTTACTGCAACATTTATACCCAACATTCCATCACCCACTTGTTATTCCGCTGTTAGTGGCTGTTATCAGTCCTGTGAAATGTGCTAATGATGTGGTGGAGCAGCGGCTAATGAACAAAAAGCAGGTCGGAGTGTTGAAATATTAAACATCACACCTCACCTGCAAGGTTTCACACAAATCTTCTGTCTGCTCTCCTCAGCCCCTTTAAGATCATTTACACTTTACCTCTGGCAGGTCGAGTGTTTACGGGCTGAAGCTACCGATGTGTTGCAAGCGTCGACAGGAAAGGAAAGCTCATTTCCTTATTGAGAGCGTTTAGTTTGTAGACTCAGATTCAGATCAGATCATGATGTTTGCACACAGGCATCACATATTCATTCAGTAGAAACCATGTGGTGCAGAGTTGTCCAATGTTCTGGAAATGGAGAGAAGAAAAACGTCCAATTCAATTCCAACCTCCCAATTCAGAGACCGTGCCGCCCTTTTCACGCAGGTCTAACAAGCAGGAAGTGAAATGTGTCCAGAACCTTTTGATTTCGACATAAAAGCATGTGTAAGGATGCAGACGTGTGAGAGCCGGCACTTCTGTTTCCCACCTTTGAGATGTTCTTTGGATTCACCACGTCATGTTTTCATTCCGTCTGACAATAACAAAGTACTCTGTCACTGTTATGTTTGGCAGATACTGAGTCTGAATCATTCAGTCGTTTGTGTCCATGTCAACAAAGATAATGAAACCCACCGCGTAGATGTTATCAGTGATTAATTGTCATAGTAGCCACATAATGTGTCTCTGACGTTTTCCGCCTCATTGTATTGTCATATTTGATGCTTTGTGGCCACATTCAGTCAACGTAAAGTCATCAATTGGAAAAATGCAAATGCAGCAGTTATGAAGTGAAAATGAAATTGTCCACCCGGTGCAAAAGCAGCAGCAGCAGCTGAGTCACATCACAGCGCAACAAAGCCTTATCACTGCAGGAGAAGAGAGTTGAGCGACAAGGACGATGAGGCATTAGTGTGAAAAGATGATAAAGAGGTTATGGATGTTTCGGGGGTCCGCTGGTAGGTCACCGTGTAACAGACAGAGAGAGAAAGAGAATACAAAACTTTTTAATGATCTGTGTTTCTACCAGCGGTTCCCACCCGGTGCCTTCCTTTTGCCTTTTAGGTGCGAGTCATGTGGGAGTTGCTAACAGCGGCTATTAAGTCACACTGTTGATAATCCATCACACACGGTGATCAAGTAGGGATCCGGACGGCTCGGATCACCTCAAAAGAAACACATAACAAAGAAGAAAATAGAAAAAAAATATGTGTACGTTAAAAGCCAATAAAAAATGTAATGAACAAACTGTAATGAAAGCTCATTTGTGCTGAGTAGTGTTAGTGTTCAACCATTTATATGTAAATGATCATCACTTTGCCTTGAATCCTCAGTTAATGATATTTTACATCATTTGATGAGTATTACGAAGGCTTCTGTTTGCGTGAAACATCCAATGCATCCATCCGTTTCTTTCAGGTCTGCGACGAGCTTCCTGTAACCAAACCACCCAGGAACTCAGCGTAGAGAAGATCACATCTCTGTTTGCTGACAAAGGAGACGTTCAGGTCAGTTCACTTTGTTTTCTCGGCACTTTGCCTCCAACAACAGACACAGAGACAGTCGCTGTAATGCAGATCCGTGCAGACACGTGGGTCACAGTTTTGTCCTGCCAATACTGGAAGCTCGTGTTTCCTCACCGGAGGAGGAGGGACAGATTTACTCGCCCTTCCGCTCGTACATTTTCCCCACTCACCTTTTCCCATTTGTCTCCATCGTTCCCCCTCGCCCCTCTCCAAAGGTCGGCGGTATTAGTGTTTGAATTTTCCGTCACTAAGTTATTCATTTGACCTTGTCATCTGTCAGTACAGTGCTGCTCTCCCGGGTCAGCCACATGAAACTCTTGTTACGGTTCCTGGGATCAAAGGGCAGGATGGATATCCTTTCAAATAGTATCTGCCCCACAGCCCAGGGGTTTATTTGCATACATGTGTATGTGAGTCCCGCACGTCTAGCGTACGCCATCCGAGCCGCATGAGGGTATCAAAGCTCTGCTGCGCCGCTCGGAATGATGAATGGCCGCCAGGTGCTGAGGCCCATGTGGTAATCACCTCAGGTAAGGGCTTTAAGCCTCGCTGGCAGGAGAACAGAAAGGGTTAAGTGGCTGTGGCGGCTCATGGCTGTAGCCTCCATCGCCTTCCATAGCCTCTGGCAGCGGCTCATCAGCTTATTCCCCAAACATCTCCAAAGACCCGGGTGGACGGAGCTCAGGGCTCAGACAACAAACGGTGAGGGAAATGGAGACAATGCTTAATTTCCTCCAGACCAGAAGTCGGGAGCAGGCGCTGGCGCCTCCAAACCCTTGCTCCCCTGGCTTTCCTGGGGCAACAGAGCCTGCCCGTGGAGCGGCCTGTCAGCCTATGTCAACATCACTGCCCCCCCTCACCCCCCTCACCCCTTCATCCGCTTCCCCAGTCATGCAGCGCAGGCACAGATTTAGTGTATGAACAACCTAGGGCCCGAGGAGGTGTCAAAGGTATCTCAATCAGACCTCCCAGCACACCACCACTCTCCCCCATAAACCGTACCACAGGTCACTGGAAGGTCATGGAGAGAGGGGGCAGTAATCCGCCGCCATCCTCACACCCTCGTGCGTGAACTGCCGAATAGTCACTTAGATCGGCGCGGCCCGGTATCCGCACCACAAGGTATTTTCTCTCCGTCCACGTTATGGTCTGGCTGTAAAGTGAAGTCAGTCGGTGGAGGATCGGGGGCGTCGCAGGTCAGCCCCCTCAGAAGCTCCGGTTTCACCACACAGAGGGTCGGCAGTTGTCGGAACGAAGTGAGCGCAAGGTGATGGGGTTTGTTGTGGGATGCACTCACAGTATTTGTCCATGTGCTGCTTTTAGTGCCGTTTAGAGTAATCGTCTCTTTCAAGCGCTTTGGTCTGAAATGAAAATTAGTTGTCTATAAATACCACTGCCCTCCCAAAACACACTTGGGTTTTTTTTTGGCTATTATTGAGTTAGATGAATCTCAGTCGCAGTGCACCACAGAACACACACACACACACACACACACACACACACACACACACAAGCCTCCTCTACACCGACTGTATCCAGACTGACACAGCTTCTATAAATAGTCGCACCAACACTACTCCCTCTCATAGTTGCTCCCTTTTTTTTCCCATCTCTTTCTCCCAACTCTCCGTCTCATGCCTCGTCATGTGGCCCAACATGGGCTCGGTTCCCAGCAAATTCAATTTGCCGTCTAATTCCATATCAAAATCGTGGTCAAAGCTCAGTGTTTATTGAGCGCGACACAAACAAGCAAGGACACAGCCTCCGCCTGGCTCCTCCCGCAACCTCATTATGGATGTGCCCTCAAGTCACAGATTTGTGCGTAATTGTTGTGTCGTCCTAATTGACTTGCACTAATTTATGGATTAGATTATTTGTACCCTCTTTCCTAATTCAACCATAACTTGCATGTGTTTCCCTGGCTGACTGGGCTGGAGGTAATTGGTGCCGAGTGCTGTCAGTTATGCGCATCTGTGATGGAGCTGTAGGTTTTACATCATCGTGTTCAGTTTTGCACAAAATCCATTCAGAGATTCAGTAATTGCCAACAACAGCATCGTCAGAGCGGGATTTAACTGTAAGTCATTCATTTCTCAGGCTTTTAGCTTGGAGCTGCTTCAGGTGCAGAGCTAGTTACGTATTGTTGTTTTCTGAGTTGATGATGGAACTGGATTATAAGCGGGAGTTTATAGGAATTCTGGTAAACTAGGAATAAGTGATGTTTGCCGTCTTTTTTTGCAGTAATGGCGCTAAATCTTTTTCCTTTAAATGTCCAATTATACGAGTGATTATTCTTTTTAGAAACTCCTTGACCATAACAATGGCAAAGTAGAAGTTCTAATCTATCGGTTGCATGTCTATCTAACGTCCACTGAGTGAGATTTGAGCGATTACACTGATGTTTGCATAAACGTAAAAATCCCCTGAATGTATTCATTATTGCTCCATGTGCTTTGTTTTGGTTAGTTTCAACATTTGCTGCACATTCCTCTGTCAGAGTGCGTTCACGGCCACACTGTCTGGCCATTTCGCTGCAGGCACAGCCGCGGGCTAACTGTAGACTTATGAGCCATGTCGACGGGCCACCAGGGTCCGGCGTAATGTTTACTGGACAAGTGATGATGTTTATGTTGGACAGCCTCTTCAGTGCAGAGCTCAGACTCGGAACCGTTGCTTGAACTCAGTCCTTTACCCAAGGAAGGAGCTGTAATGGCCAATTCCACCGCTCATCAGCAACTTGGCGTCTGCGCTTCCCTGGCTGTCTGATTGGAATTTCTCTATTTTGATTATTAATGAATATTCGGCGCAATCCCACATTTTCGACTGAAGTCATGATCAGTGGAGTCTTCATTCCTTTAGGCAGTGTAGAGACGCAAAGCTTCTTCTTGGCTCCCACGGAATGTTTGTTTAACATACTTGTATGTAGATTTCTCTTCCTACAGTGATGGTGATGAGCCTGAGGCGCAGCTACACTGCTGCTGCTCCTCTGTTAAACTACCTTTCTGTTGGATGTGTTTATTATGTCTAAATGAAGTCTAAAATACACCATGGGCTTTTTATGATGTAGCGTGAGAGGTTAAGGTGTCGGAGGAGGTGCATATATTGTGTTTTCATTTGTTTTAGTGGGTGATTGTGCAGCCGCAGAAACCAAAACGAGAAATCCGCATCCAGAAGTAACAAAATAGTCAATGTCAAACCCTGATGAAGTACTGATGTGGTTCTCAGGACATATGGAGGTAGAGCGACAGAAACACTTAGGTTGACAGTGATATATTTTCCTCAGCCACAGCAACATCATCAAATCATTCATGATTGACAAACGCTGTTCTCCTCTCCATGGGAGAGTCAGAGTCTCCTCTGACAACTCTTCCCCGGGTTGGAGTCGTTTCTACCAAATGCCAGCAGCGTGCTCATTACACAGGCATCCCTTTCAAACCACTGTCTTCATTTCCAGGGTCAGTCACTGATTCGAAATGTCATACAGGGCAGAGTGTGTGACTCATGAAAAGTGGCTGACAGTGGACTGGATCGTCTTTATGAATAGTTTGGATTTGACATATAAGTCACTGTTTTTCCATTTCCATGTAGCACATGTTAAAATATGGTTTCTGTCATGTTTTGTAGTTCTTCTCTGCAAAGAAGCATCATAGGTTAGATTCATGTTTCTGATAAGTGTAGTTAGTTAGTTATTTGACTCGGGGGCGGGGGCGGTGGGGGGGGGGGGGCAAACATATGGCCTCCGGGCCAAATCTGGCCCGGCAGAGAGTCCAACCTGGCAACCCCTGATTTGATAAAAGCTTCCAAACCTGTGTACTTGGTTTATGTTGGTTATATTGAAAAGAGACGTTTTCACTTATGAATCACTGCGTGTACATTTTGCACTAGAAGACATTTAATACATTTTATTGTGCCGTGTGTGTGTATAAATGCTTCGATTGTTCCAACGCCGGCCTCCTCCTTGTTTAGACGAATGTCTCTTATAAAGGCTCCTGGTTTTTGCTCGATCACCCTCAGGGTTGTTGTTGTTGTTTTTTTTGGCGGGGGGGGGGGGGGGGGGGGGGGGGGGGGGGCAAACATATGGCCTCCGGGCCAAAACCGGCCCTTTGCAAAGTTTTAAAAAATGTATCTCAAATCTTTCAACGCGAATTCGCTGCCATTTCAAATTTGTCTCCTGGGGGTCACGGACAAAACCATCATGCACGCAGACTGTGGAGTTGCGAGTTGAAAATGTCTTTACATGTATTAGTGATAAATCGAGGCATAATGTTGTTTTCAGGTTGTTCGTAATGTAAATTTGTAAAACGATTTTTAGAAAGTGCTTGTGCTTTTTTGCCCACAAATGTAAAACGTTGGAGTTAGGTCCTCATGCCATGTTTTGACTGGTCACTCACCCACTCGAGATCAGTCTGTGTGTGTGGCCCCTGAACTTGAATGAATTTGACACCCCTGCTCTGTACCATCAGCAGATCTGCACGGAACGCAGCTCGAACTGCACCAGATGGCCGCGACTGCACTCAGGATATTCTGACTTTAACTGTTAATTGTGAGAGGAGCTGGTCCAGCAAAGCTTTGTCTCTATTTGAGCTCCATTCGAACCGGAATTCTGACTATTCGTATGAATAGAGAAACAGGGGCCGATAAGTGAGGTCCCTCCAGATGTCCATTAGACATACATCCACAAAAAGTACTTTAGCTGTCTTACATAAGTCCTTTATGTAATATCTCTCAGCACAGGGGGCATCTGTGCCTGTAAAAGTATATTGAAATCCCCCCCCGGCATCTGTTAGTGTGATCATCTGGGAGGAGATATTGTTATTATCATCATGATGAACCAAACGTCCTGAGGACACACACACATTCAATAGTCGCTACATTCTGTCCCCCTCTCCTCTATTGCCCATTTCCACAGGAGTTTTGAAACGTAGCTTGTTTGAAAAAAGAAAGAGTAGCTTCTCCTCTGTTAGTCCTGATTTATGAGAAAAGAAATCGATTGGTGAAGCCCATTCTCCCGACGGTGTTTCAGGCTCCTTATCATTTAAGTGACTTTCCTGAGGTTCTACTACATGGGCCTGTTCTTTTTTCACCCCCGATGAAATTTTTACTACGTTTTGATTGGATTCAACAGCCCATTAATCTGAAATGAATTGAATTCCACTTTATCACCGGCAATGCGTTATTATCTGTCAGTGTATCCCTAAAGTTTGTGAAATTAAACTCCACGAATGAGCAAGAACAAAAGCAGAGATGAGCGGTTGTGGCTCTGGGGCAGCGGCGGCGTATACGGTTGACGACCCCGGCCCGATGTGGGGGGGAAACGTCTCACTGGAAGGGGACGTCTCTCCTGGCTGTGCAGTGACGCTTAAGACACCAGGTGTCACACACGGGAAAAAGTCCAAGAACATGTCTTTTCTTTGTCTTTTTTCCCTGAGTATATGTTCTCATTTAAGTTGGAAATATAGGAAAATAGATTCCGTTCCCCAGACATCCCCTTTAATTCTGCACCAAATCTGTCATCTTCATGAGGTCATTGTACTAAAACTCGTGTAAACTCATAAAACCGTCTGAATCCGCATCAGCTCAACTACACGCGTGGGACATTTATAGAGTGTATCCTTATCCTTTACTGTACGGCCACTAAAACATCCAATCACATTTAAAGGTACAGTGTGTTGGATCTAGTGATGAAGTTAACCTTCGTCTCCAAAGACACAGGATTTATCATAACGACTCAAACGGTGTTAAGTTTGCCAACTGTGTGCAACCGTCCCATCTGGAGCACTGAAAACAACATTACAGTAGGATGGTTCCGCACTAATGAAATGTCGGTAATATTATTTTATATACAACATTTCCCAAAAGATATGTGAATATTTGAACGTAAATGGAAGACATTTTCCGTTTTACCGACATAGATCCACAAGATCTAGATGTGCATGTGGCTCTGTTTTAAATTGCATTCAATATATATCAGCCTATTAAATGTTCATGATTTCATAACATCCAGATCCACAAATTATTCTCACTGAATCAGTGAAAGAATAAAGAATCGTTCAAAAATAACAATGACACAGATGATGCAAAGTCATGAAAACGTAACATCACATTTGTCATTTTTCGCTGTTCCTCTCTGCAGATTTGAGTGTCGGTCCAATTGAAATGACAAACCTTGTAACTAGCAGTTCCAGCCCTGATATTGTGGTGTTTCCTTTCTTCGGCCCCTCCCGCTGTCAGCGTCCTCCCACTGTTTCCCCGGACGAGTGGGATGTCTGCTCAGCCGGGCCCTCCCTCTGCGTGGTAAGACCTCTGTCCTCCCATGTCTGCAGCCTCCTCCTGCTCCGTCTGCTCCTTGTACTATGCAGGCATTGTTTGATGGCTTGAAAGAGTCGGAATGCAGAATATCTCTCACACTTCAGCCACACTGCTGGGGGAATGAAATCTTAAATCTATATCAACTATTCATCAAAAACCACTCTCTTCTTCCCCCAGACCCTGCTCTTAATCTCCTCTTTGGCTTTTTATTGGAGGAATCTGAGTATCATCCTCCGTATCTTGTCTCTTCTGTCCTCAGAGGACCTCTGGGCGAGCTCCTCTGTGTGCCCACTCAATCTGATGCTTAACCGTCTCCCGCTTGATCCCGAGTAATTTCTCCCTGTAGACCACCTCCCCTAGTTAGATCCACCTGTCAGAGCCCTATGTATTAGTCTTGTTCTTCATCCATTCTCTTTCATTCTGCTTGTTATTTTTCTGGTGATGATCTGAAAGTGATGTGTCACTTTTTTTAATTCATTTCACGCAATCTGGTCGGCTCAGATTTCATATCCGCTCGTCGCTCTTACCTCTTCCTAGAGGGTTGTGTGCGCGCCGCTGTCCGTTAGTTGGTATCTACTTTATATTGTCATTTGAAATCCACTTCACATCCTGGTTGTCATTAGCAAACAAAGTCCTCCACCCTCCACCAGTAGGAGTCTTCATAACCGGCCCGGTGTAGTGTATTTCTCTAAAGCAGAGATGATAGCCTGAAGTGCGCACGTGAACAAATCTTGGATGATGTAGTCGATGTCACCAGAGCTGTCCTCCCGGCGCCGTCCCCTCCACCCGGCTTTGAGCAATGGCCAGGCGTTACCAGCTCATGTGTTGCGAGGGAGTGGCTTTCATCTTCATCCCAGATGGGCGAGGCTGGGATGTATCAGTCGCCTGCACTTGTTATCTTTTCCAGAATGACGGACTTCACCTTTGGATTTTGACGATAGAGTATTGCACCTTTTTTGCTGTGGTCGTTAATCTCGATGAAGACAGCCAGGCATGTTTCAGGGACTCATGTCTATGAGTGTGGGCCATTTTTCAGAAGCCTGGGGGCTTTTGGGCCCTCCTACTTTTGTAAGATCCTGTACTCACTTACACGCATTAAGGTTTATGAGCTAAGAATTAGCACGGACTTTACCTCTATGTGTGTCTTTGCAGGTGAGTCAGCTGTGGTTCCTTTTGGTTCCCACCCCTTTTCTCCACATATGCCCCATTTACCAGTCCGCGGCGATCAGCGCATGTTTGAAGCTGACAGTTTTACTGGGCGAAATAAATGGGTTTTTTTTTTTTTGAGAGAGAGAGAAGCTGGCTGTTATTTTAGGCAGCCATTCAGAGTGATGATCTCACTGTATAGGCATCGGCCCCAAAAATCCAGGTCAGGCTTGAGATAGAAACACGGGGGATTACAAGACACCTGCCTAGTCTGCGGCTTAGGTATCGTAATAAATCTCTGGACATGGAAAATCCCTTGCAACTGATGTTTTCGCTGTGTCTTTGGCAACTGATGTTTTCCGTCAAATGGTTCTACATTTGCCCTGTATGTTCTCTATTTACTTTTTTTTGCAAGAGTCACAATGTAAATATGGCATGTTTGACTTTGTGATGGTGAGTTGAGGAAAGGAAGTGGCACTCCTCCCGTTAGCAGCTGTCACTTCAGCTCCTCGTACTTAGTCTTACTTCATCCTAAATATCACTGTCATTTGGAATCTTCCTCTTCAGGGGCATTTTGTCTCCTTCCTGAAACAAAATGTGTCATCATACTGTATGATTACAATATATTGATTCCTGCACAATCACTTTATAGGGATATTATCGTGATGATCGGATAGCGACAGTAACGGTAACTGTGGCAGAGTAGTCATCACTGTGATATTCATGTATATTGTCAGATTTACAGGATTTGAGAGTAAAACTGTAAATGGACTCTTGTTTAATATTCATGTAATACGTTTGATCAGCCTCTGTTGAAAACAGACATTCCCCCTCTCCACCCTGTTGCGGAACATACCTTTTCACTATAAGTGCGTTCATAGTCAAAGCCCGGGTTGGGAAGCGAGCTCGAACTGACCTCTCTGCGAAGCCGCACCACTGAGCATCACACCTCCTCCTATCAGCTCTCCCCTCACAGCAACAAGCACAGAACTTATGAACACTCACTGCGCCACAACTGCCGGAAGATGACTTTTGACTCTTCGGGCTGTTTTATGCGCTTCAGTGCAGCCGCTCTTCCTTCCTGAAGACGAGTCAAGTCATTTGTAATGAGACCTCAGGGATGCGCCACATGCAGGATGGTGGGTGAGGTTTGCCAGCACATCGTTCATTAGCAGTCATTACAGTCTTGTGAAGGACACATCTGTTTATCCATTGTTTGCGACACAAACGGAAGATGAGGACTTTACAAAAGTTGCTGTGTCTTTGATCCCGCAACAGTCTAAAAATACTCGGTTTGCATAGAAGGGAGAAGAGAGTTGACTGTGTCGTGTAGGTATGTGTTTGTTTTTGAAGAAGGGAGCGCGGGTTAGAGATTAGGTCCCCCGAGAGGTTGAGAGGGGGCGTTTTGATATTTCGAGGTGATATGAGAATAATTGGAAATGATAAAAATACACCAGAAGTGACAGGCATCACTAACTTCTGAAAAGCTCCGTCGCTGCTCTCACGCTGCTCATTTAGCTTCATCCCGTCATGATGACAACCTCGCTTTGTTGTAAGCACATCACATGCAAAATGTAAATATTACAGAAAACCTATTGTGACACTTAATCCGACGTGTTCTCGGTTTTTCACACAGTAAGTGAGGTATTGATTTAGTATTTAGGAAGTGGCAAATCAGCAGGTCTCGGAACTCTGATTTCCTATTCATAGACTCAGTAGTCTGCTCTTCAGCGTGCTCTCTTTCTCTCTAACTATCTTCCAAGGTTTCTCTCTCTCTCTCTCTCTCTCTCTCTCTCTCCCTCTCTCCCCTGAATCTCTCTCCTTGTTAACATGAGAGGCTTTTGCGTAGGAGTGTAGAGACTCTCTCCTTCAGGTTTCCTTCTCTCTTAAACCGGCTCGCAAACAACAAAACGTTGCACAACAGCAACAATTTCCCTACTGTTTCCCCACCCAGTTGTTCTGTCGTCGAAAAGAAAGGGACAGAAATAGACAATAAGAGGAGAAGAGAGAGAGAGAGAGAGAGAGAGAGAGAGAGAGAGAGAGAGAGATGGGAAGAAACATCTCTCACAGCTATTTGCAGAGTTGTAGGGCTTCAGATGCTGACAGCCCTTTATCATTAGCTTTCATTCTTCTGTGCTGCCAAAGGAGCATTTTATATTCCGAGCCTGGCTCCATGTGGGGGGTGGGGGGGGGGGGGGGGGGGAAAAAACAAATGCAGGGGGGGGGGGGGGGGGGGGGGGGGGGGACTAAATCAATTCCAAATTATTGCACCTCTCAATAACTGATGGCTGTGTCTGGGCAGAGGAGAAATGATTAACGATGATACTATGGACAATATGAGTAAGACACACACTGAGACATTATTGCAGCATGCCGACACACACACACACACACACACACACACACACACACACACACTCACGCTGAAGATATAACTGTGTGTAATAACTGGTGGAGATAATAATAGGGGAAAGAGACATCAGGGCTCCCTTTTGTGTGTGAGACGTAGGGACCTCACTGTGTGTGTGTTTATATGTGTGTGTGTGTGTGTGTGTGTGTGTGTGAAATTGCATATCCAGGTGACCAAGGGTTTAAATTGGGAGTTGGATCCCTTTAAAGGATGCGTTGTAATGAGTCTGGCAAAGATGTTTTACTTCGAACCAAAGAGTAGAGCAGAACTTTGGAGTTGCCCTTAAAGTCCCCAAAGCCCAGAACCAGTCATGAAGTCAAGCTGCCACATTCTAGAGAAAGCACCAGTTGATGAAACCTTCCCTCAATTGAGAAATGTGTGAATAATGAATCAGGATCAATCATTTTTGAAAAGCAATTAACTGCTGGAGTTGTTTATCAGAGAAAAAGGGTCATTCCACTTTCTCGCGACTTTCTCTCGAGTGTTTTTTCCATATTGTTTGGAAACTAAGCGTCACTACTCTGAGCAAGCCCAAAATGGCTCTGGGCTCGCATCCCTTGAAGCAACAGCGGCAGTGGATGGGAATGGTATCGGCATTTGATTATAATGTGAGGTGAGAGTGATATTATCGTTCACATTCCAAAGGAATCAGTTTACAATAATCACTTTGTTCTTCATCAGAATGACCGTTATTTGCGCAAATACATGTGTCAGGATAAATGGACAGGGTGGGTTTTGCTCACACTTAAGGCTAATCAATCAAGTCTTTGTGCAGTTTTTAAGGTAGTCATTAATTATCGAGTCTGTGCTGAGCTGCCAGAGCATAATAACTGCTTTAGAGCTCTTTCACTTGCTGGACACAACGTTATTTGGGATAGCTTGTCTGTCACTCTGAGCATTCGAGAGCTCACAGCAGCCGATACTTTGCAGTCCTTTCTTTCATGCAAGATCATCTCTCTCACTCGTTAGGCGCTGTACCTGTCACCTGGAGTCTGTGGTGAGTGAGTGTGACCTTTGTGCACGTGCTTGTGCAGCCCCTCACCGATACAGATTGGAATAACTGCCAAAACCTCTCTCGCCTGACATCAAACTGCACCAAGCGCTACCCGACCTGTCCAGAGTCCAGTTCACAGGCCTCGTGCAGCACTTAGTAATCAATATTCTGTCCAGGCCTGAATGGCTTATTTGAACAAACGCAACGATCATGCACAAAATGAAATTATTGCAATGTTCTGCTTTTGCATGCGAAGTAATTACGCTCTTTAGCAGCACAGGAGGGGAAGTTGGCCCCCGGGTGTTTTCGTGATTTCCCAACTTGAAAAAAGTTTACGCTCGTGTCTTTATTCTTATTATTAGCCAGACGTAGCTGTTGTTCTCGCGCCCAGGACCCACATTGTTTGAATTGTAACGCACTTGTGCCAATATCAAAAGTCTTTTAACGTGTGTGGTCAGGGACACGGTTGGCATGCCGCTCTCTTACAGCAGTGGAAAACGACTGGTTTGAATTCAGAGGTGCTGTATTTCACATTTTGATTTTCCAGCTGCATTATCTAAAGCT
Organism: Chascanopsetta lugubris; assembly: GCA_016785325.1. Lineage (NCBI taxonomy): Eukaryota > Metazoa > Chordata > Actinopteri > Pleuronectiformes > Bothidae > Chascanopsetta > Chascanopsetta lugubris. The sequence goes on from JAFBJT010108471.1 coordinate 111,270, forward strand.
GCAATATGTAATAGTACACCAACATAAGTGAGCGCACAACTCTCACATCCTGCCTTTCAGACCCACCAGTGGTCTGTTTGTTTGCTGATGGAAAATGTGTCTTCTCAGGTGCAAGCATGCCTGGTTTTGAAATGGTCGAGGGCACTCTGATTGGTTTATACATGGTTTATACACCCGTGATTAGAGACGGGACTAAGTGCAACCATGTGCCTTGTGCAGCAACAGTTTGTTTGGACCCTGCGCACATGGATTTAAGCTCACGCAGCGAGTTTGGAGGAAGGTAAAGCTCACATCCGTCTAAACATCAGGGTGAGATTCTGTCATGTCTCGTGTCCACACAAATACAAGATCGTTTTCATCAAAACAGGCTCGTCTCAAGTTGAAACACTTGGGCTGCGTCAAGGCTGCCGACCCACAGGTCCTGTGACCGCATGACCCGTCTCGTTACCTAATCGCGATCAATCTCAGCGTCATGAGTTGGCGTCACTGTTCTGCTGTGTTGCTGAAGAGCAGCACAGCGCTGTGAAGAGCGCTGGTAGAAGCGGCACCACAATATGCCGTGATGCAGTGTTTTGCCGTAGCTTTCATCAGAGAATTCAAATCAACCTCTTTAATATTGAAAATATTCATGCATGATTAACCATATTGTGGAAATCGAATTAAACATTGATCAGTAGAATATCTGGTAAATGTATAAGTAAGCGTTTCACTTATAATTGTATCACACTGCTTGTCTTGCAGTGTGCATGCATATGCTCAGAGTGGCTGTGAGGCAGGGGGGGTGGGGGGGTGGGGGGGGGGCAGCAGGCACATACCCATAAAGGATTATGAGTATGAGGCGGAAAGTTTCCAATTAGCCTCCTAAGAAAATCTGCCTGTGCCAACTCACTACTAACAATGTTGAAGAAGGGGATACGTGCATCAGCTCGTAGAAAGACCTCCTGCAAGATCTGTGCACATGCGAAAAATATTGGTATATTTAGCCTCTAGGTATTAAAACACATTTGTTAAGTGTCACTTTATAATCCTATAATGAGGGAAACTTGGCCGTGCATCTCCGGTTGGTGTTGAAAGCTATGAAAAGGATTTAAGATGATGAACGACAATAACACTCGTTCTTCATTTCTCATAATAACATGAATTAACCTGTCGCAGCAGTTGATTAGCAATTGTGCAATAAAACCCTGAGATTGTTGTTGTGCAGACAAATGGTCCCGTGCAGTCGGTGCCAGCAGTGTGGCAACATGAATGTGACCTTACAGTTGCATCACAGGTCATTGCGTTTCGGCAAACGTGTGATGCGAAGAGTCTGAACGGGAGCGAGCCGCCGTTCGAATCGTTTGTGCTGGTTTTCGGCTTCAATCCTCCTCTGTCTGTAATTAGCTGCCTCGACGCAGCGTTGCCTCTGCATGTCTATAATAAGAGAAAGGCAGGATACACAGTGTACAGACCAAATCACCTGCAATTACCACCCACAGTCTCAGCCGTTTATCTCCGGTTTCTCCCAGACCAGCGAGCACAACGCAACATCCATGCAGACGCTTCCAAATAACAACTTGCGTTATTCGGAGGGGGAAAAAGTGCATAAGCGCACTTGCTTACACATCGGAGGTCTCGCTACAAAGAGCCAGTGCCACGCCCACATCCCAAATGGCTGTTTTGCGTTGTCAGTCACTCGTTCTCTAAACATACACTTACCCGACTCCGACACAGAGTTCCATCTTTGATTATCTTCCTGCACAACAAAGCCCAAATTCATGTGTGCTTTCTATCTTACGCGTAATCGTCCTCGCAGCACTCAGGCTGCTCTCTGGGGAGGCATCTCCAACACGAGGCACGGCCGTAAAGTCTGTTGTGTTTGCTCGTGCACGCGCGCGCGCACGCGCGCACCTCCCCGCACTCACTCGCCCTGATGCGAGATGCAGTGGATAGCGGGTGATGGTAGCCGTTGTGAGACCCCCACCCCACCCACCCACCCATCCATCTCTGTGTTTGCGCTGTTATTACATTAGCAGCTCTGATTTTATCCCCATCCCTCTTCGCTTACTTCTTCTTACCTCCTCCTTGGCTTCATTCCTTCCTCTTTCTATCTACCTCCCTCTGTTCCCCCCATTCGCTCACGCTCTGTCTGTTGTGATTTAGTGCTTACACTGTTTACTCTCCGCTGCAGCTGCAGAAACCAGGGAAATTATAACTCCAACCCAGGCTGAGCCCCCCCCCGCCCCCCTCCAAATTATGGCCATTGATTTGTGTCTTTATTATGTCTTCAGTGGAACCTTGTTCACCAGCATCACCACATCCTGACGCTGAGTGCAGCTCAACACTGCCATCCAGTGATGGCTGAATCCACCCAGGCGTAGCAAATTGAACTTTTTGCTGTGTGCATATACATGTACGTGTGTGTGTGTGTGTGTGTGTGTGTGTGTGTGTGTGTGCGTGTGTGCGCGTGTGCGCGCGCGTCCGTGCGCGTATTAAGAAAGCTCAGTTGGATTCAGGTCTGTGAAGGTGATTCCGGTTGTACGTGTATGAGACCTCAAGGTGATGGAGTGAAGAGTCTCTCTCTCTCTCTCTCTCTCTCTCTCTCTCTCTCTCTCTCTGTGGTGGTGTACATTACCGTGGGCAGTGCTGAAGCTAGTTGAATCGGGGAATGCCCCAACCATCTGCTGCACATTAGAATCAGACCCCCCAGCTCAATTCATTTAGCGGCCCCAGCCTGTACCACTCATTGGGCAAGAGGAGGTACAGCCATATTCAACTACCAGCCCACAGCAAACAAGTCAGAGTGAGGTGGGGGGTGTGGGGGCGAGCAAACAGAAACAAATGTTTCTGCTCTTTTGAAGAACAAACTGAGAGCAGAAGATATGTGAACAGTGATTATGGAAATTTAAACCGAAATGATGATTGGTTGCTGTGCCTGACGTCAGGCCTCTTGTTTGTCCAGTAGTCTACTACACCATGGCTACTTCCAGCAGAGATCACAGTCGGAAACAAAAATTGCTTCAAATTGTGTTGGAGTTGGAAGAACGCGGTTTCTTGTTCTTCCAAATCATGCCAGCGCACATTCAACAAATACAACTGCGGTGAAAGAAGAAACAAAGAGACCCTCAAAACAAGACGGCTGCCAACGTCTGGGCAAAAACAAGAGGAAATAGACAGAGCTGATTGGATAGCGGGAAGAAAGGGGCCCTGCAGATAAGCATCTTATTCGCCTTCATAATATTTGGACTGAGACAGATGGAAACAAACCTGTCACCGTGCAGAGGCAGAAACTCAAGCGTTGCAGCCACTTTGCCATCTCTGATGAGCAAATTACACATTTGAAACGCACACAAAAGCAGGATGGGAATATGTCAACGTGAACAGAACATTAAAGTTCTGTAGAAGGAGCCAAACTACTTCCTAATGACGCGTAATCATCCCCCAGTGTAATCAGCGTCTCATAGGTCAGCGGCTCTTTTAATCCAAAACACATTTTTTTAAGCCTTAAAAATCATTCATGCAGTTTTTCTTTTATTTGTTTGACCTTATTCTTTAACATCCAATGATTGCAAAGGCAACTTAACTACAAATTAGAGTGATTTGAAAAGGTGTGTGAGTGTGTGTGTGTGTGTGTGTGTTGGAGAGAGAGTGAGTCTCGTATTGTGCGAATAATCTACTGGCGCAAACCACGGTCTAATTGGAAAACAGGCCTGAGGTCGTGTAAGATTTTTAGAGCATGGGGGTAAACACACACACACACACACACACACACACACACACACTTGCATGTAGTGATAACAGCAGCTCGCTCAGCCCAAAACACAAACATATACAAAGACACACACACATGAGCGCACATGCTTATACACAGACCTACCTGCCTTAATCTGTGTAATCTCCGCTGTGAGGAAGCAGGACACGAACACGCAGTGGAACATACTCTCTCACATGTTCTTGATGCCGTCAAGTGCACTCACAGCCCTCGGAGACACAGCGCACAAAAACATGGGCTCATATAAACAGTGTGCTGCGCGAGGATATGGTCCCAATTATCTGCCGCATATTTCTCTGATTTCTAACTCATGCCAGACTGGCATCTTTGGAGAAGGCAGACCTCCAAACAATTGTGGGATTGTGTATTTTTGCTCGAGCAAAAGGTTCAGCACAGCAAGTTGAGCAGCTTCTTGAGCCCCCCGCCCCCCCCACACACACACACACACACTCACACCACCACCACCATTCAATTCTGTTGATGAGCACAGGGAGGGCATCTTGTCAACTCTCTTTCTTCCCCCGTCCCTCACTCGTTCCTCACACCCACAAACGCCCTGCAGCGGATCAGCACACCGCGCTCTGCAAACACGCCCTCGGGCAGGTGCCACACACATGATGCACGCGCCAACATGCACGCAACAACGTTTCAAAAGTGGAAAAGAACACGCGCGGAGCAGGAATCCTCCGACAAATGTCATTACCCTTTAAAGATATAAAGGAACGCGGGGGGAAAAACAAGAGGGACGCGGCGCTAAGGAGATGCTGCAGACTCAGGCGCGTTTGCCTCGGCGCGTTCCGGTCACACCCGCCGACAGAAGGCGTTCAGAAGATAATGCTGAGCATGTGAGACACTTTGCGTGTGATGCAAACTGCACATGCTAGCACAGTAGGCTGAACAGCGTGGTAGTAATGACTGTTTCTCATTGGGTATCTGAGTGCGTGTTTGTGTGTGTGTGTGTGTGTGTGATCTCAAAGTCCACTTTGTTGTGCCTCGTGGCTAAATTCAGTTATGAAGTCAGTATTATGGCCAACAGGCTCAACCTTGGCCTGGTGTGCTTAAGTATCCAGATTGATGAGTGTATTAGCCAACTTGTGGTCAATGAAAGTGTGTGTGTGCATGTTTGTGTGTGTGTGTGTGTGAGTTTAAAGATGGAGAGATTAAACCACCCACAATGTGCCGAGGGTTACAGGTCAATCATTTCTAGGTCAGCCTCTCAGAATTGTGGCAGTAATTATGTCGGCCTTTGTTTTTCCATTTGCACGTGTGTGTGTGTGTGTGTGTGTGTGTGTGTGTGTGTGTGTGTGTCATTATACAGTAGCTGTTCTCATTAAATGAAAGTATCCATTAGCCCATGTAATAAATACATTATCATACATCTGTGTGACCACTGCTCGTCCATGTAATGTGGTTAGAAAGATGGCGTGCTCATAATGTGGCTCATCGCCGTGCGCGTGTCTTGTGAGTCATGGGGTTCAGTCAGCATCCCATTACAACTGTGTGTGTGTGTGTGTGTGTGTGCGTGTGTGTGTGTGTGTGTGTGTGTGAACAAGCTGACTGTGTTCATACCTCAGGTCAGAGGGTATGCCCAGAGTACGGTCGGATCCTAAGGTTGTATAAGCAACAAAATGCTGCCTCGTGTGTCGACGTCTTTCAGTTTGAAAGGGAAAGTTTATTTGAATACAATGTGGAGGCTCATATAGTTTTAACCATCATTTATTCCGGCTGTATTTGTTTCTGTACTTTGCTGAGAGGGAGGAATAATAATGAAGCTACAACTGAGCTCGGGATGATAAGAGAAAGAAAGTAAGAATATAAACACAACAACAATTTCATATGTTTAGGAGAGAATACTCTTTAATGTGAAATTCTGACAAGCCTCCCTGGTATTTCACAGTAGATACCAAACTATTTTAGAGCTGATTATTATGAATATCAGATATACTGACAATGGATTTACCATTTTGAATCTGTTCGCTACAAACAGCAAAATCATCTGGCGTGTGCGTGCTGACAATTGGGATATATTCAGAAATTCTGTCATTATGTCAGTGGTCTCCTACATTTTTAAAATTGGTGGTAAGCTGAACATCCTTTAATGTCCTCCAGGTCTTTGTTGCCTTTGATTTCCTTCACTGTGACACAATATGAATGTTGAATTTGATGTTGTCACACTGTTAGAGTTGGATTTGCATTTAAAATCATACCCACACAATAACCCGTGTAACTACATGTGCACAACTTCATGGAAAATTGAAGGGCTTTGATTTATTGTTGATTTATTCATTGTAGCCCAATATCAAATATTCTGCCTTTGGTATTTTATCCATATTGATTTTTAAGCGTTTGTCTTCAGTGAAACTCTCCTCCATAGAGTTTATGACCAATTGCAGCATTTTGGAGGAGTGCTTTTTTTTTGTTTTGTGTACATTCTCTTTATTTGATTTCATGCTGGCCTTTATCCACCGTCCCTGCTTTCTATCTGCTCCTCTGAATGACAGTTTGCGGCCGGGCACCACGAACTAAGAAATGTCGCAACATACCAACACTGGCTGTAAAGACAAAGGCCGAGACAGTTTGATATATTTAAGAAAACAAACTTTCAAAGGTTTTACCAGACAGGACATTCTTCTATAACCATGTGTTTTTGGTGAAAACCACCACACATAAACACAACTTTTGTCCGTCCACGACAAAACAAGTTCACATGGCAGTTTTGGATTTGGTTCATAGTTGAACTCATATAAAAGCTGAATGATGACTGTTATCCATATCTCTCATTTGTAGTTTGTTTACAGCTTTGAGCTCTGTGTTTGTTTCCCTTGCTGATTGCTGGTCTGTTGTTACTAAGAGGCTCCCAGTTCACAGTATGCAGCAGTTAGTGACAACAGTACTTCTTGTGCTGACAACTACAAAACGCGTACCTGAGACGGAATGATGCATTCTGGGCTACTGTGAAAACATGGCGGTACGACAGGGCAGCCTCTGCAGAGCACATGCTCCCCTACAATAAGATAATTATACAACCCCTGTCATTACATATTTAATTTCTGCTATGAGGTTGACCTAAATCTTACACGCTAGACCTGTGGGTATATCCAGATTGGCTGAAACTTTTATTAAAGGCCTGTTTCATGTAGTTTGTGAAATATCAATTACAGTCTATGTATATATTGACATCTAAGGGTGAATTTGGATGTTGCAGCTGAATTCTTCCTTATCTTATAGGACATCTTCTCGAACCATGGTTGAGAACCTGTTGTTGCCTTTATTCATCTTTAAAAATCCCAAGCTATTGAGGTTGCCTGCTCTGGTGGAGCAACATGGCAGTGTCCTTATACAATGTGGGTATAAAGGTTGTTAAATAAAAACAATATGCGCTCTCTGGAGATTAGACACAAGTGTTATTATTTTCTTTTCCATTCCTGCAAGAGGAAATGGAAATGCTCAATCTTGGACACTTGACCTTTAACATGTGATATAATTATGTATAGGCCTCCTATATGTGTTGTGTGTGTGTGTGTGTGTGTGTGTGTGTGTGCTATACATTCTTCTTCAGTCTTTGTTTATGTCAAGTATCTGGAGACTGAATGAACACAGGCGAGCCTCCGCGAGGCAGAGAGAGATAAAGAGAGAGGGAGACTTCAGCCTCCTCCTCCCTTCATGCTAAACACACACTGGAGGTCAAGTACCACATTTCTCAGCCTCCATCTCACTCAAGGGCCTGTCTCTTCCTCCTTCCCTTGCTCTCTTTTCTCTCCTCCCTCGCCTTTCCTCCGCCGCCTTTTCATGCCGTCTTTCTTCTCTATCAGATGCAGACGGTCGGCGTTCAACAGAGCTCGGCCGTGGACATTCTTTTGAGCCGGTGGCTGCTATCTCCTCCCTCTCTCTCTTTCTTTAGCATAAGACTCATATGAACTGTACATAAAAACCTTTTCTCTTCTGCTCTCGTGCATGCCCAAAAAAATACGGCAGACATTTTAGAGCACACAAAAGGGAAGAGGGGGTTATCAATCACACAGGAACACACACACACATGAACACACACACACACACACACAGCCCAGCCCTACCCCTGCGTCCTCTTTGCCCTGTCTGAAATGTATTGTTTAGGTAAATGAGTCTGTGCACCCAGTGGGGGGATCAGCATGAATAAGAGCCTGAATGCATTACCCCATTACTCCTCTCTCTCCTTCTCTCTCTCCCTCTCTCTCTCTCTCTCTCTCTCTCTCTCTCTCACGCACACACACACCCACACTCACACAGTCTCTCTCTCTCTCTCTCTCTCTCTCTTTCTCTGTCTCTGTCCCTCTTCCTCACTCTGTCTCTCTGTGTGGCCTCTGCCTCGCTCAGCACCCACAGTCCTTGAGAGCTCAAATTGACATTGGAGACCTGGTTATTAATATGTGGGTTTAGTGGGTGTGCGTGTGTTTTGTGAGCCGTTGTGCGTCGGTTTGTGTATTTCTCCGAGTGTGTGTACACGAAATGCAAAATGATAGAGTGCTCTTGTCATTTGTGTGCAGTAGATGTTGTGTGATTTGTGTGGAAAGACGATGGAAAATGTGTGTGTGCTTGTGTGTGTGTGTGTGTGTGAGTGTGTGTGTGCGTGCGCCCCCATGCAGACAACCAGACTCAGGCAGGCTGTCTAATTAGATAGACAGAGTGCAGCACACAGACTCCGAACAGGTGGAGTGGGATGAAAGAAAGGTTGTCTTTCTACACCTGCTGAAAACATTACTGTGTGTGTGCTCGTGTGTGTGCTCGTGTGTGTGTGTGTGTGTGTGTGTGTGTGCCCTGCTGCCTGCTCGTGCCCTCATGTACATGAACATGCCCTTGTGAGCATCTCAGCATGTATTTTTTTACCCAGCCCTGTAAAGCTCAGTTTTCTTTGTTCCCTTTTTTTGGTCCGTGGGGCTTTGCCTGTGTGTGTGTGTGTGTGTGTGTGTGTGTGTGCATGCATTCGTCAGGTGTCACCTATTGAGTCTGACCCCTACTGAAAAGCGGCTACCACTGTTGGCATGGCGACTGCTGCCATGGTTTCCAGGCACGCTAAGCGGGGGGGATAGGACCGGTACTGCATCACTAAATGTTCCCCTTTCTCCTCCTGTGTGTGTGTGTGTGTGTGTGTGTGTATGTGTGTGTGTCTGTGTGTTTGCTTCCTGCCAGGCTTTATTTGTTCCCCTTTAAATCAAGTCAGAAAGCCATACTGTGCTCTGAGCCCATGGGTTCTCTTCTGGGATGTGGTAATGTTTATATATTGACTGTTTCTCTGCCACCTTTACGTAGAGAGGTAGGGGGCTGCTGTTTTGCACATATTCCTTTTTCCATCCGAAGTCTATATTTTGATGTTATGAGACATTTGCATTTAATCGTCAGTGCAGATGATTACAGAGCAGATTTTGTGAAAAGTAAACTCCGGTGATATACGATGGTCAGACCGGTGATTGTCGTTTCTTTCATCACTGCTGAAGACATGCCTGTGTGTGTGTGTGTGTGTGTGTGTGTGTGCTCTGCTACTGTGGAGATTGTGTTGTGCGTGTGCACACCGCGCCGGTGTGAATCGTTGCGTGCGCACGTTTGGGTGGAGTTGCGCTGACCAAGTCTCCGAGTAAACAAAAGGACACATTTACTCCATTTCTACCATTTACCGAGGGGCAACCCGGTGACCTCTGCTTTACACTGTGACACAAAATCCAGCATACCCTACCTTTAATTGCGTTGCCCGTTCGTCCCGTATTTGCGCCCGTCGCCAACGTGTTCGCACGGTGCACGGGGCGTGAATGGGATCCAGTGCTGCAGTCTCGACCTTTACGCTGTTTGTTCCTGTTCTGTCTTACAATTGAAACGAGGACCCTGAAGTGAGCAGACATGGCAGCCAGTGTCAAAAGCAATCGACGTTTACAAAGGAGCCCTGTCTTGCAGCCGGCGAGGAGCCGCTCGCGCTCGCGAGGTGGTGCGAGCCCCTGCCCGATGGCAGCTGGCTTGAGGTTATCTGAGCGTGCCCGTTACCCCCGTGCCTGATAAATGTGCCTCCTCTCATCTCCCATGTTTGCCCTCACTTGGAGTCCATACTGTTTCATGAGATTTAAATTTGGCAACACAACTGTTTTCACGTGATCAAATGATGTAAATCGTCACGGCTTGAGTAAGAATGGACAATGCAGACCGCAGCGAGTGAAGGACCAGTGGGGATCCTCTGCTGTGTCTGTGGAATCGAATCCTTGTTGTTTTATAAACTGTTAGATTTCATATTATGAATGTGAGGATTAGTATTCTCACTTTGCCTTTCAGGACTGATATTCAAGAGAGCGTGAGTTGATATTGGTCATTAATGATTGATTGGATTCGGAATCCGGAGGCACTGTTTTCACCCCCTGTCTGTTTGTCGAATGGCTGACGAGATCACGGAAACATGACTAGACAGATTTCCGTGACATTTAATGGATAGATGCAGCTTTTCTCTTCTTAGATTCACTTAATCCCTAGAAATTAATTTCAGGCAAACCAAGTGTGTGAACAGCATTACTTGAGTTAAGGAGGAAGTGTGTCCTCTTTTGAGTGAAGGCTGTTGTTGAACTGTTACATTTGATTTTCCTTCAGCACTAGAACAGATTGACAGTCTCAAATGTTGAGATTGGTCAGATGCTCCAACAGCAAATTATGAAGCTTGAAAGATGCACTCAATGACTGATGCCTCTTTTCGGTAGCGTCTTCGCTCACCTTGAGAATTACACCCACTATTGTTTACGTGATTAGTTTCATTGTTTACTGTTACAGACGAGGCTAATTACATTTCACTGTTGTTTGTTGGCTCTTGTCAGAACCAGTGATTCACTTACAACATAATAATTACATCAAACTTAATGTCACACCCAAAGAGATTAGATCCTTGTCTGACGGTCCTCCTTTAAACTCTCAGTCTTCCAACAGCGTTTGAAAATGTAAGAGTAAAGAGTGAGTCGGGCTTTTTAAAATGCCACTGCACAACATATTTGCACGTATTCCAGACAGAGTTAATCCTGTGAACATGCTGTTAGCGCCTCTATAATCTGCCCATCAGTGTCCTAAATCACAGTTGTTCTCTGCCATTCGTTTGTATCAACAGGAAAATACTCAAAAGTATCTCAGAAACTTTGTGTGTGTGCGTGTGTGTGTGCACGTGCGCGCGCGCGTGTGCGTGTGTGTTTCATGACAGACCAGCTCACGGTGAACTCTTATCTCTGTGACAGCCATCTTGTTACAGTTTTCTTACCTCAATTTTCCTCCTGTCATTCTTTCGTAATTTGGTTTCCTTTCTCTCCTCGATTTATTTCCGCAACCCCTCCCCGATCCGTCTGTCATTTTGCTCTCCCTCCTTTCTTCATCTTTCCACAACGTTTATCCACAGAAGAGACGTCAGGGAGCAGCCGCTCACCATAGATAAGACGTTGGTAGCGTTACCTTTGTTTGGGAAACCGTCAGACTCTTATGAAGTCGTCAAACGTCTGAAAGGTCCACTACAGTGTCTAGGATTTGAGGGGATGTATTGGCTTGTGCAGTGTTTTGCATTCATCATACTGTTTTCATTTGCCTTAAACTAATATTATTATTGTGCTGTCATTGGTTTAGAATGAATCATGAAATACGTCGTAAGCTCACTATGTTGAACCCCATCATGTTTGTACGGGAGAATTCCACATTTTAACCAAAGATAACTGATTGTTTAGTTGGTGAATTGATGAATACATCTTCCACTGGTCAATACATCAATGATTAACTCTCTGTTCCTATCTATCTATTTATCCATCCATCCATCCATCCATCTACCTACCTATACAACCAACCCCTCATCCATCCATCCATCCATCCATCCATCCATCCATCTTTCCATCCAATCTACACCACCCTTCCATCCATCCATCCAGACTTGTTTGGTCGCCTCCATCACCCTGTGGTACGTCTTCATTCGACGAAGTTCATTCTTTCCCTTTTAACGTTGTGTCACATTGACAGATATGAGCTGCACAGTTGTTCCTGAGCCTAAGGCTACGAGTGCCAGAAGTAGCAAGCCTCTGTAGCAAGCTAGCAACCTATGATACATCAGAGATGGAGTCTGTAAACAAACTCACCCCCACAATTGTAATTGTGTGTAGGCCCCAAAGAGGAGGGAATTTAATCCGATGAAGCCCACTCAGTGTGCACAACATGGCTGAGGCAGGCTTGGGCACACTGGCTGATGCCTGAGTTGGGTTGTCATGGCTACCCCCCCCCCCCCCCCCCCCCCCCCCCCCGCCTGTCACGGCACAGCTACAGGTGTTGCTATAAACAGCTATTTTTGGAAGGTATTCTAATACTTCTTGGAATTCTTTCTTTGTGGCTGAAAGTGAGAAATCTTCCTTTATTCATTGAGCCTCTTCACACCTGCATGAATATATCTCCATCGTCGTGCAGTATTTTGGCTGATCAAAGGAAAACCCTTAGTTCTCATTCAGGCTTTGAAGGGGAGGGTGAAGTGAGGGTGATTCAGAAGCTCTGATCCCCGGTGCTAAATGCTATCTTTAAGACTCCTTAAACTCGGAAACCTTTTTTAAGCACAAAGGTTGAACAACACTGTTGAAACAGGGACATGAGCATGTTCCAGCGACAGAGATGTAAAATGTTAGCTCAGTCTTAAACAGGTTTATGTGGATTAGCAACAAAGGAAGCGCCGTGATTCCTCTGACATTTATAACCCAGTTTAAGAAAAAAAAATCTTCCTTTCACTCTGAGCTCCGCGCTAAACGACTTTCTCTCTGAGGCTTTAAAAATCGTATATCCCAGGATTTATCTGATTTTCCACCTGAAGGCTACATTTATTGAGTGTGTCAGAGGAGCGGGACTGCTGATCTAGCCTCATTTCAGCGTTTTACATCATGATGCATCAGACGTTCAGGATGAACCGGCCTGCGATACCAGATGAGCAAGAGGACTCACGTGGTGCATAAGTACGTAACAGTCACCCCGTGGAAGCTGTTTATGAGAATTTAATGAAGTATGTTGAAGCAGGACTCGTGATGCAGCAGCACAGACACATCTGAAAAGGATCCTCAAGGCCAGATGTGCCCTGTGTCTAACCCACATCCTCCCACCTTTCTCTTATCAACAAAGCATCCTGATAATACACTGCAAGATCCCGACACCCCCCCCCCCCCCCCCCCCCCCCCCCCCCCTCCCCCCCCCCCCCCCCCATACGTTTTCTTTATCCATCACTCATCTCACTTTGTGTTTGTGATGTGAGGGATCATAAGAATGGGGCAGAGATGAGGCGATAAGTTAAGATCAAGTGTGTTTTATCTTTCCAGGGCCTGAACTAAATAGGACAAAAGGCACAAAAAAAGTGCCAGTAAACGCAGGCAGAGAGCTGATGAAGCCGATAAGGTCGGTGTTGTGCTGATAGGGTGTAATCATGATGACACTGGTGGTAATGAACACAATATAAAAAGCAGCTGTGCTGGTGAATTTTATTTTCAGTGCTTGTAGTTGTGGTTGTGTGGTGTTGTTGAGGAGACTGAGGCATTTTCTGCGACTTAAATGAAAAGAAAGAGAAAGATAAGTGGGTTGTAGATTAATCTGGACAGATACATGTTCTTTTGGCTTGAACCTTTTTTACCCTGTTGTTCTGATTCAGCATTTTTGCATTGTGACAGTACGCATCGAGACTGACAGAGGAGCGGGCCGTCTCTTAAGGTCAAACAGAATGCGATTTTTTGGTATATATGTTTTGATTTGAGTCTATTTTGATTATCTGTCTCTGCTGTTTTTGTATTCATTCTTTTCTGTTGTACCATCGCATTCAAATGACAAACCCTCGTCTCCGCCGAACTCAATAGTCGTCTCCTCCTCGAAATATTGACAGTGACATCTGAAGTGCTTTAAATGGTGAGAAGAAAATAAAAAGAACCTTGAAGAGCTGGAAAGTTTGGCTCAGAATGAACTTCAAGCTATTCTCTGAAACTTGCTGGGGTTTTTTTTTTGAACAATAACTCTTGTACTCTCTCGTGTGTTTATGATAATCATAGACATTACATACAAATTGATAGTGTCTCCACTTCTCACCGCTGGTCATCTGGAGTCAGAGCAGCATGGAGGTCCTGCAGATACATGTGATTCGATCTCAACCGTCAATCATAACTTTGATTAATGTTTTTGTAGTTAATTAATGTAATTGCATCAATTAACTGATTAAAACAAAACACCCTAAGCAATAGGAACCTACTGAGATTTAAAAAATGGTCTTGTTTGGCGTGGAGGAGGCAGAACTTGCCCCATGTGTGATGGATTTCAAGACACCATCTTAATCTCACAGACAGGATTTTAGTCTCCCAACACGCTGCCTTGTGAAATCGACCAGAACTCTTCAATAGCCAGTGAGAGTGGGAGCTGACAAGGAAGCATATGGAGATGCTGTCTGCTGCCGAGCCACATTAATACACGGCGCAGCATCTCCATGGCAGCAGAAGGTCAGAAGATCTATAAAAGGAAGACTAATGATCTCACAGTTTCACTGTCTTCTCCACCTTTGCGCCGTGAACTGAATTGGCTACGTACACGGATTCCTTTTATTTTGTTTGTATTGCAAAACATGGCACAATAATGTGCCGGCAGCTGATGATGATGGTGCATCTCCCCGTGTGTTTTGCCCTGAGGTGACGTCGTGTCGCTGAGACATTCCTGGAACTGCCAACTTACTCTAACGTCTAACTGGAGCATGCTTCCAGTCTGTGGATCGTCTTCCACACACTGAAATCAGTTGAGTTTAGAAAACGAGTGCGTGCGCCAAGCAGAAGCACAGGTCAAGGCTGTAGTGATGTCATAGCCATGGACAGGGTGGAGCACATTGATGAGATGGACATGACACAGGAAGTGGTGGTTGTGGTAATTGTTGATCTCTTTGATCATCATGACATCTGTTGTTCCCCTCCTGCCGTGGATCAACCAGAGCAAGCCTCCATTCTCTCCTCTCACTTCCTGTTTCTTTCCCATTTTCCAATTGTTTGAAAAAAAAAAGAATCCTTTAGAAGAAAAACAAAAAGAAAATAGATTATAGTAATACAGAAGAGTAACACCATGTAGAGCGTCACCTGATGGGAAGAAAGCTGTAATCTGTGCAGCCGTAACGAATCTCAAAACATTTCTGTTTGACTTCCCAACCGCTGATATTTAATGAAATTGAAAAGCCGAAACCAACGGAGTGATGGATCAAGAGGATGCAGATGAATAGCTTTTATGCACTCAGCGCTTTGTAGCGATGAAAGAAACACTTATAAGTGTGCTGGAACACTAACAGCCTCTCTCTGCTTCACATTTGTTCCACACAGCAGAGTCTCTCACTCTGCACCACCTCAGCCGTTACAGTGCAGGTCCATCGTGCTGCAGAGGGTTTGAAAATAAGCCATTCATTCCTTTAACAAGAGGGGCTGAATTGTATTTATTGATTAGCTTTGACTCTGCCAATGTTGTTAGCAGGAGCAGTTTTTGTCTTAGTTGATGGGAGCCAGCGGTGGTGTTGATGTGCCGTCGACATAAAACTATTGCAGAGCTGCGTTCGTGCGTGTGCCGTGGACACGCATCCCGAGGTCAAATCTGGAAATGTCTTCACATAGAACGGCAGTCACCTGTGAAAAGACACCCGACACCCGCTGTATATCACGAGATTAACTGCGCAGCAACATGACAAGGTGCACTGATGATGAACACAAGTGAGCCAAGGTCAAGGATTTCCACAACGTATAGATAACAATTCCCCACAGACAGACATTGTGTTTACTCAACATGCCAGATGAATAATTGAAGCAATCAAAACTGTATCAACTGAAGACCTTAGCTCTGCTTCCAAACACCTGTTTTAACATTTTCAATCCCAGCTAATTAGCCATGAAGTACATGAGGCGCGTGATGTCCGTTCAAGCGTCGGCTCCACAGAAGAGATGGAAAAACACAAAGTGTGTTTGCAGAAGTAAGGAGATTGTAACCCCTTTAAAAATAAATACATGAAAGAGATACAGAAGCTGACATTTGCCCAAAGGTGACACATGAAGAAACTATTTTTATTCAAGTACAAGTACAGATGTTTGAGAACAACCCAAGTAAAAGTACTAACTCAAGCTCTTAACTCTGAAACGATAAAGAGCCATTTCTGAAATGTACTGGCTCTATTTGCTCATTGAGGCTCATGTCACCTCAGTATCAATAACAGAAACCTAACACTCTTTATTAAATTTACTTTTAATTTTAATACAACATTATAAGTATAGCTCATGTACTTTTGTGTCAGCGCAGACTTTTCAGCAAACAGGTATCACAGTTTTGTGTTGTGTTTGTGTTGCTCACCTAATACCCTTTGTCTAACACCCCCCGCCAGCAGAGATAACCACTGTGATTAGAACCATGTATAATTAATGATTTATTTTTAAATCTGACAAAAACCCAGTGTTTGTATTCTCAGTATAATCACACCTCCGCCTTTTGTGCGAACACCGAGCTATTGGTGAGAAAAATGAGCGGTTGCTCTGGGTACAGTGGTGATCGCAACATACCACACTGGAAAGAATGTGAGGACAGAGATGATGATTATGAGAGTGAAGTTACTGCATAGCGTAGTTTATCTGTTCCACAGTAACGTTGATTTTGAATTAATCTTGACGTGCAATTTGCAATTTGAATTGTTCCACTTTTCCCCTCATTTCTATTCCACATAACTTAACTCTGCCATTTCCAACCAAAGCACACCGGTGCGCCGTGAAAGATCGTCAGGTGTGCCGTGGGAAATTATCCAATGTCTGCGTTCTCTCTCCTGCGCTCCCTGTCTCGCTGACAGTGAAGCGACCCGAAGCGCGCGCACACACACACACACACACACACACACACACACACACCACGCAGAGCGAGAGAGCACGCGTGTTACAAAGTAATACACTTCTACTTCTAATCACTTCTACTCCTTCCACTTCAGCCCCGCCCCCCTCCCTCCCCATCAACAGTTTAGGGTTGGTGGTGTGCCGCAGTGTGATAATGTGCCGTGACTCAAAAAAGGGTGAAAAACACCGACTTCACTGACTTACTTCACCCACGGGTGAAAAGGGCAGGCAGTGGGTCAGGCTGACAGTGATGATCGCCCTCTGCCTGACACAAAACCTCTTCTCTGCTCCTGGACTGCAAATGATATCTGGCCACGGCTCCTCGCAGGGTGAGCACCGGCTCTCACGCTCACTCTTTGGAAAGCAGACATTTCTATAGAAAGTGAAACGCGTCGTTCAAGAGCAGCGGATCACAGACACACACACCTTGAGACCTTCGCACGATGGGATCGTGATGTCCATTCCCCGAGTGCTCGGCCGTTCTCAGAGCCTTGGCTCTGTGGATTCGTGGTGCAGGTGCGAGTACCGATACTTGGAAAAGAATGCACGTGCTGACAGAGATCGCCCTCTGCTGGACCAGGGGACGAAAAGCGCCAAACAGTGTGTTGAATCTGGCACTATTTCTTACCAGAGGTGTCCGAATGGCTTGTCCATTATTTCCTCATCTTTTCTTGTTTATGCTAGTTAAACTGTAGAATCTCTTTCAACAACTCTCCTTCAGACTTGTAGCGTGTTCTTGGACTTATGAGGAGAGAAAATGTTCCATTCCAGGTTATTGGACGAGCACTACAGTGAATCTGGCTCCTCAGTCGGTCTGCTGGAACAATACCGGGAGACGATAGACTTGTTTAGCCTGGAACGGCTGGCTGGTCTTAGGCCAGCGACAGACAGACAGACAGACAGACAGACAGACAGACAGACTTCTCATGTCTTCCTGTTTTCATTTGGAAACAGAAACTGTGACATGCTGTGTGACTAGAGTATCGGGAAACTTTCCTTCTCTCCTCGGTAACAAGGCCTCGTCTGCACAGCGGATGTGACGAGCTCTGTCCGGGTGCTATTTTTACCCCGAACACATGCAGCTCTGAATACGCTCTGATTTCTAAAGTATATCTTGTTGAATTATCACAGCCTTAATGAAACAGCTCTGCTTCCTTTATGTGAAGAGCTCAGGCAATCAGCAGACGCGTTCTTCCACGCTGATGGAGACACAATATCAACAAATCAATCTGATGGATTGGCTTCAAAATATCCTGCCTGCCTTTTTTATGTCAGACTTTTTTATAGATTTGGTCGTTTAAAAAAAATAAAAAAAATAAAGTAGATTCATTCCACGCTGTTTAACACACATATTTTTGTGTTGTTATTGTCCAAACTGAACGGAAAATGTGCTCCATTTATTCGAAGCGAAATGATTTCGGAGCGGCTGGCTCCTTAGCTGAACATAGATCAGCAGTGGGAGTCGATCCATCTGTTTCCCCGCTGATTTGTAGCTCCTTGAGGCAGCGAACGCTGGTCTGGGATCAGTGTCAGTGTGGGATTTGGTGCAAGACCAAGGTGTGATAGGATTAATGTGTGTGTGTGTGTGTGTGTGAGTGTGAGGACACATGTACGTGTCACGATTAGCCGCACAATTCTGTGGCATCAACACAAGAGCAGGATTACTGCTGACTCACCAGGGAGTTCTTGCTTCTTGCGAGGAGCCCTTGTGTACAGTGCACAGCTGTGTTTGCCTGCCACAGGGTGGTGAGAAGGAAGTGTCCCCCCTTAGGTCTGTGTTTCACAAGATCCTCATTTTGGCTTGCACCTGAGGATGAACACCTATTCTGCTCCCTGGTGAATACATGTTAATACCTCTCCCATGCACACATCTACACACACACACACACATACACACATCTACACACACACACACACATGTTCACAACGACTATATTTTTCTCCAACCTCTGCAAAACCTTAGCAAGACGTTCAAGACAAAGATGTACAAGATCTCAAAATATTGACATTGTGAGCTTTGAGTACTTAGGTATCATTTCGGGATGATTGCTGTTATAATATTATAATATTGATTTTTGATTCATGCATATTATTAGATATCTAGTATGTAGGATATTGCTATAACAGGTATATGTTAAATGTCCCAGTTTCCCCTTAGTCACTTCTATCAGCCAATAGTATCAACAGGTCTAGTTGTTACTACACTTCTGATGGGTGTTGAGGCTGTTTTGATTCGACCACACCCACATTTGAATCAGATCTCATCCTCATGTCCTTTAGGTTTTTTTGCTTTGCCGTTGTTAAACATTTAACACATGAAAAGTTCCCCAGACTGCTGCTGTGATAAGTCCTGCTACACCAGGGGTGTCCAGGACCATTTATCTCCCTGTCTTTCTCACACACACACACACACACACGCACACACTCACCGAAAGTGAAAACAATTCCGGCAACATTATCATGGCTAGTAAACAAACTTGGCCGTATCCAGCGTGGCAGCAGTCTTCCCATGCCGGATCCTGTTGCGGGCTGTAATTGTGCGCCAGATAGAGAATTAGGAGCGGCAGTGCAAACAACAACAGATTAAGACTGAAACAACACATCCACTCCAGTCCCCCGGTGTCCGCTGAACACTGGGATGTATGAGCTTAGTTATGCGATAGGCCCCTCCTCCGAGGCTACTTCGTCCAATTTGTCTGAAAGTGAATCGTCTCAACTGCCGGCAAAGAACATTTCCTCGTCCTGACTTCCTCCCAAATGATAGAAATGAGCATTTTTGAGTGTTTTGAACCCATCTTCGTCTAGCTCTGCAGAAAGATGGAGGTCCAGGGAGTTGGACGGAAACGCATGCCTGGCAGTGCGGGAGACAGTGGTCGGGGGAGTGGCCTACTTCAGCCTGCTCTGCCCCGGTTAGCCAACTCCCTCGCTGTTCTTTGAATGCAGGTAGATTTGCCTCCCACGGGTTCGTCATCTGCGTCGCCTAACGCGACAGCCCCGTTGTGTGTTCATGCGCTCCCATGTGCATGTGTTGTGCGTCTGCTCATGTTGCTGTGTCACATGAGCTGCGTGAAGCGGGGTTTGATGTGAGCAAAGTCACATTGTTGCCCTGGAGCATGTGGAGCAGGCTGATGAACCTGTGTGCCGGTTCATCAGTCTCTCCCGCAGCTGCCTCGCTTTCTGCCTTGTACTTCGATTGTATCTGTTTACGTAGAAAGTCAGGATTCAGTTTGTTTGTTCTACAAATGTGTTTTATGATGGATAGATGTATTTATTGTATATATACATAATGTGATATATATGATGTTCATCTAAATCTAGAGAGCTCTGTTACAAATGATTAAGGGCTGTCAGCAGTATTGAGTCATGATGCTATATCTGAAGCTGCTTCCTTATAAGTAATCGCAGCAGTGCTCATCTGGGTGTAAAGACACAGGCATGTAACCACCATCGTTGTTGTTTCAAACATTGAAGATAGCAGACGCTCTGAAAACATGCACGTCAATGCTCCACTACGATACAAAAGAACCAAGTAGGGCTAGAACTGAAAAGTATTTTGATAACTGACCAGAAACTGCGATAATGTATCATTTCCGGCAGTCGATCTAAAACAACAGCACATATTCGTGGACAAACTAAAAAAACTGCAAACTAAAACCAAACAAAGATAAGCCAAAGCCAAAAGAGCACAAATGTATAGTTTTTATTTTTCATTGGAGCATTTACTGCCCCAACTTCAGAGCGTGCTTTTATCAGATCCCATGAAGAGATGACTAGATAACTGTTTTGATTACTCGTCCTAATTGTTTGATCAGATTAGTTGTTGCAGCCTAATTCACTGAAAATACACTTTACGCGCGGACGAGAGAAAACGCGTCACAAAAATCATGACTCGGCTAAACCTTCAGGCTCGTGACCTGATTTGTCTAAATCTGCGGTGCACAGTTAAAGCGCTGATGATTCAGGAAATCGTCAGAAAGGCGACGGCCAACCTCGATATGCTGGAGTTGACGGAGGATCGATGTATCTGAAGCGGCTGCGAGAATGGCTCTGGCGCAGCCGCGGCAGACGGGGACACTGTGACTCTGTGTCCTGGCAGTGCTCAGACAGACTCACAGCTCACATGCACATTATGCTCTTCATGCTGCAATGCAAGCCGGCGACACGCTCCGACGCATTCATGATTTGAGACCTGTCTTTGAAGTCCGCTGAGGCGGGCAACGGGAAGTGATGGATTTATGTGTCATGACATGCTTTACTGGCACACTGCCCTTCTCAGTCACCCCGGCTCATCTCCGGGTCTCCGCCGCAAATGTTTAATCCCATTCATCCAAAGCTGACAACCTGTGCTATAATTCCCCCCGTCCCCCCCGTCCCCCACGTCCCCACTTCCTCTTTGTTTCCCCCGATTCTCCTTCCTCTCCTTCCTCTTCTTCCTCTTCTTCCTCTTCTTCCTCTTCTTCTTCTGTCCTCGTTCATTTCGCGGGTTTGAATTCACGTCTCCGTCCCTCGCTCCCTCATCTGTCTCCCTGCTCCTTCGCTCCCGGCTAAGAAGAGGTGTTCACCCTGGCCCGCCTCCCTGGCGGTGTGCGAGCTGTCTAAACGTGGTGTCGGCCCATGCGCCCTCGCCTCCCCTGCTCTGCTCCTGCCAGAAAGAAGCTGTCCTCTCTTCTCGGAGCCGCTTGATGAAGAGGTCAGCCTCTCTAGCGGTCGCTTCAGGCTGACGAGCCTTTATCAGTATGCACAGGGGTAATAAAGATCATCCCGACTAAACTAAGCGATGCCATGGAGTTTAAAGCGGGCTTTGATTGCGTAACTCTGGCATCATACTTGTTTATGATGGCGGCGAGGCTGGGCAAGTTTTGGTCCTCTGCTCCATTCCGGTTTTCTGCACCGGTTTAATTAAATCTCTCAGCTCGACGTCGTCGTCACCATCCAGGAAAAAAGAAAGGCAGCGCTGCAGAGGTCAGAAACAGCAGAATATTCATCTTTGGGGTTTATGTGATTTACAATCAATGAGCTGACAAATCTGCAAATGCGTTTGGCAGGCAGCCTTTATCCCTTAATTAAAAAACGGTGACTGTGTTGTTCTCAAACTTTCATGTTTCAGTGGCTCTGAAAAGTCCCCGCAGACAGAGCTATGCCACGAAGGCTGTCTCCCTCAGATTCCTCTTCTACCCTCAGCTTACACAGAAACGATGATTTAAGGGGTTTTCTGGGGACGTTCCCCTTTGACTTATATTCTTATTGGCAGTTCCCATCACGCTTTAAGTGTAACTTCACCTCTGGGTTTCACTGGAGTGACTCTCCCTGGAAATGAAAAAAGCGTCTGCGTGTGTGAAGCGTTGGCTGATGGTTGAGACGAGCGTGTTTGTGTGACAGCTGCGGCTGAAGCTGCCACGGACGGTGGAGGATGTGGAGCTGGAGGTTTTGGATTTCAGAATGTGAGCTGCTTTCCAGATTCTCTCTCATGAGTGGTCACTGGTGAGAGTTTCACTTTTGATTAGGTGGTGTTAAAGGTCCAGTGTGAAAATTCTTTTTTTATGAACGTACAATCACCTGAAGGTATGAAGTGTTGTTTTCACTACTCAAGAAGGAGCCCTTTGTATTTGCATCAAGAGGTGGTGCTCTCCAGGGAGGAAGTTGGACCACCATGTTTTTACAGTAGCCCGTAGAGGACGTACTAATCACGCTGTGAGTTTCAAAGATGGCTGAATGTAAGGGGTGCAACTAGCAACAAGTGTGGAGGTCAGGAAGTTGAAAGTTAGTGAAGGTGAAGCAGGTCTTCATGTGAGTATCCACAGGATGTTTTCCTTGGCAGGAGGATGAGTATTATAAACATTAGATGTTCCATGTTCTCATCCTGAATAAAAGTGCGTTTGCATGCGTTTGATGGGCCTGAACAGCATCTCGTTGACTTTGTGTTGTGTTGCAGCCGAAGTGGGGTCTGCTTTAACTTACGTCTGCTGGACCGCTCGGCCTTGTTGTGTCGCTGCTGCGTTCTTTGGCAGCCCTGCTGTTGCCATGTGTGATGGAAAGGCTCCGTTCAAATTAATGACAGGCCTGCATGTTTGCTCCAGTCCGTCCGAAACATGGGCTCGGAGAGGAAAGGAATAAATTGGAACCACCACCGTGACTTCTCCGTCCAACCAGGACGCAGAGATTCGAATCGCAGATTCGCACAAATCCCTCTCTAATTTGAATTCCCATTTTCATCCCATTCATGTTTCACACTGTGCATCACACCAATCCAGCGTAGTGTTGGGCCTTTGTGGAATGCAACAACAGCAGAATCAACAGTCTGTGTTTTGGAGTCACGCAGGTAATGTTTAGGCCTGAGGGGCAAAGCCAGACATCCTGCAACGGAAACAAATTACAGCTGCGTTTATCCATGATCTTATTCTTTTTGGTCACGACCCAAATTGTGTTGCCAGAGGTGAAGAAGATGAAGCGATAAATGGAGAGTCACATTCAGCACGGCCTCCGTCATCGTGCACAGGTAATCCAGTGCACCGTGTGCATGAGTGCAGGAGAACAAAAGAACTCATCTCATGCTCCATCTAATCTCCACGTGTGAATAAGTCCCAGAGATTTGTTCGAAAAAAAACTTGTTTGTAAATTTAATGTTTTCGTGAAAATACCGTGTCCTCGACTTAAAGGTGCAGACTGTCATCCTTTAATCAGCTTTCAATGCGTCTCCCCAGCACGTGGATGGTTGTGGCTTAACAAATCCTGCAGGATCACAGCAACAGCAGGGGGCAGAGTTTAGTGTCAGGATGCTCCACTGTTCAATTCCAAGTGTGGATTCCCGTTTCCCTGGATTCAGTGATGAGATATTTCTCTTCAATAGACGTTGATCAAAATATACTTTAAAGGTGCAGTGTGTACGATATGGTGACATCTAGAGGTGAAGTTGCATGTTGTATCCATCACCTCACCCTCACCCTTCTGAGCCTCACCTTTCTACAGAACTATAATAAGAATAATACTTTTAGGTGACTATAAATTCATGAAAATGTCCACGTATCATTGTTTAAAAAAAAAAAAAATTAGAATTGACAGAAATCTTACTCACCTCACCTTTAAGTATAAAAATTAGTCAAAAAACAAGAATAACACCTCCGTGCAAAAAAGACTAATCAACACTATCTATTTTCTCACACACGAGCGAAGCCAATCAGCCTGGAAGCTCGTGGGCTGTGTCCATGGTAACCTTCTTCAAACCGGCTGAAGTTTGGCGTGCAGCGAAAGTGCAGAGGGCAGCGAGTCCGCACCATCGCTGGCATCAGCAGCAGTCACGTTTACATTGCAGCACGTCCTCAGACGTAAGAGCGCACAGCTGAGCCCACGGGGGGAAAAACCTGATTCAGTCAGTCACTTCCCATCGCTGCTCCGAGTTAAACACATCGTGAAGCTTAATGGTTTCATTTATACGCCTCACATTCGCTTTGGTAATGTGGAAATAGGTTAGTCGGCTAGAGAGGGTACGGGCTATTTCCTGGAGACAATAGGAACCACTGTCAACTTGATTTGAATCTAATCAACATAAGAGCACAAGCAGGAAAGATGAGTTTATTAGTTTCAGGCGCTGACATCGCGGCACTTAAAAGCACTGACAGCATTTGTGACAGGACGTCGCCTTGGCAGAGCCCGGCAGCGACTGAGGACGCTCTCGACCCACCGCTGAGGACACAGCTCTCCCTCTGGTTACACGAGGACCAGATGGCTCGGAGACGCCGCGCCAGAACGTCCTCCTCCCTCCTCGTCCACCAAGCCCGAGCCCGTGTGTTGTTTCGAAAACGCTTGAATTCCCTCCTGTCGCTGGGGAATTTGTATTTTCATAACATGCAAATTAGTAAGTGATGCTCATCGCCGGAGTGGGCCAGAGAGCGAAGGAAGCATCCCAGAAACGTTTCGATCCCAATGGCGTGGTCCGTTGTGAAGCGCCTCTGTTCGCGTCACGGCCGCGTCGTTCAGATTGCATGCTTTTATTGTGCGAGTGGCACCAACAGAGCCACGTCACACGTGACCTTGGACTCTGAACTCTGGCACGGGAGACTCTAAAAACAGGAGCAACTGTCCCTTCCCTTTACTTCTACTTGTCCCCTAGGATTCGTCAGGAAAGCTGCTCTCCCTCGTCTCTTACACACACGCACACACACACACACACACGCACACATGCACACAACCCTGCACAGACACTCACACGGAGCTGATGAGACAGTGACTGCAGATGAAGGCTTAGTAGCAGGGAAATGTGTGTCTAACACCCCGGGGGGATCTGTCTGTGATCAAAAATGCAACAAAGAGGGGATCAAACTTGAAACGCTAAAAGAGCTCATCATTTTGTACCTGATCACAAAATCTCCTCCGCAGGTTTTTTCAGGGCAATCTCAGCCGCTCGCTCGGTAACAGACATAAGTTGCGAATGCCTCCCAGTTCTTATCTTAAAATGGCACCCTTGTTTCAAAAGATATTAGCCTGCATTTCAAAGTATTGCTTCTCACGTGAGCCGCTGTCAGCTCCCCTCGTGGTGACGGCTGAGTGGTCCAGGACAAGCTTGCGCTGACATAGCGAGGCGAGTTGCTGTGACTGCTGCAGCTGCAATGTGAACCCAAGCTTTGCTGTCACCACTCTTTTAGTGGCCTGTCTGTTTGGAACCGCCGAATGCAAATTCAGGAGCGGCAGCCGGCGGAAACTTGCAGTATCTGCACTAAGCACCGGCCCGGTCTGACACAGGAATCACGCACAGCTCCAACAAAGGGGCGCGGAATCGTCTCTGTCCGTGTCCTCGGCGCCCGCCACTGTTTATGGAGCGCGTACACATCAGAACGCGGACCTCCGCCGACCTGCCTCTGACCTGAGGCAACTTTGTGCACACAAACACCCGCACACATTAACGCAGGGCAAGTCGATGGAGACAGTGTTTTGTTGATGTTCTCCTCGTAGCGAAATACTAAGCAGGTGAATCCTCCTCTGTGTAAACAAATGCCCCCAAAAACAAAAGTTCAGTTCAGTGGAGCAGTAGTAGGTGTTCTGCCCGCAGAGGTTGACCTGAAAACTGTCAGCTTCTCTTAACATTCACAGTGGCACCAAAACACAGGTAAACACCGTTTTTCCACTCTCAGGTAATGGTGAGCTCAGCAGAGGTGGAAAATATCTAGACTGTGCCTCTGTCTCCACACCGAACTTTGTTGTTGTTGTTGTTTTTTCATGTCTTTCTACACTGTTGTTCCCTCCGCTGGCAGAGGACTGTGTCTGCGCTGCTCCGTGCCGAGGGTGTGTTCATAAAGGCAGGTGATAGCGAGTCGATGAACGAGCGGCCGTGCGCCGTCACATGCAGAGCACACGTGGGCTAAATTATTTATGCAGCTGTTATATTGCGGTTTTCATCTCTGCTGCGCTCCTCGTCTCTCCGTGCCGGGGGAAGCAGATGGCATATTTTGGGGTGGCAGTCATGTGTGCAGACGGACGGATGGATGGGATAGTCTCTCGGTCCACACGTTTGTGTTTTTATACCCTCCCCAGCATGCATCATGTTATTGGTTTTTGGTTTTTTTTGCACGCTCTTTCTGAGAGCGTATAAGACGACTCGCTCAGATGGATGCACTTATGTCTGTTTGTTCATTCAGACAAAGGCCCAAGCAGCCAGCCGGGGTTGGAGCGCAGGCAATGTAGTAATGAGTGTGTCATTAATTTGGGTGGGAGACTCCTCCGCTATTAGCTAATGGATTCTCAGCCATCTGCTCTGACAGACTCCACTGGTTACTCGTTTCCACCTTGATCAGAATAATGCTCCTCGAGATATATCTCCTCTCTCTGTCTGGAGACTCTGGGATGTGGCTAAATCCTTCCGGCTGTGTGATTCGACTCCTCCTGCGTGTCTGGCAGCTGTCCGTCCGTCTCTCTGCTCTCTTCTCTGCCTCACTCAGCATCTGTACCATTTCCTGATTTTCAATGTACTCTCTCCCTCCTCTGTGTGTTCCAGGCAGTAATGTCTGCCTATTTAGCATTTATCATCACAACAAGAAACTAACAAAGAGTGCTACACCAGTAGGGGAACGGTGTGAAACCTCATTTTATTCGCTCTCAAAGTATCGGTGGCTTAGATACATTGATTGATTGGTCAGTCGTTTGGTTGGTTAGTTGGTTGTTTGGTTGGATTTATTGGTTGGTTGGATGGTTGGTTGGTCAGTTTGCCGGTCGACTGGGTTTATTCTTGGTTAGCCAGTTGGTCAGTTGGCTGGATTTATTAGTTGTTTGGATGGTTGATATGTCAAATTGTTGACTGTCTAGTGAGTTGTTAGGATGCTTGGTTGCTTGGTTGCTTGGCTCAACCAACATTTCACAAAAGCATCTGCCACTCAGTCATGGTGCTGATCCAGATCATGGGGCGGATCCAGAATCGGTTCATTTGAATTTAAGTGGACTGATACAGACCCTTTTACCTCTTTTTCTTTTGTCTTTTTCTTTGATCTTCGGTCCACTACTCCATGTGTAAGTACATCAAGAACCTTTACAAGTGCACAGATATGCATCACGATCCCAGTTGTCACTAACACTAAACCATTTAAAAGCAGAATTTTGTCTGGGAGTAAACAGCAAGTTCTCAGAAGAGACAACGTGTGACCTATCCTGTCAGCTTCGCTGGGACCTGACCTCCTTCTTCCACACAGGCTGAAAATAGGTTGAGGGCTTATTGCTGGTGGGTCTCAACAGGACATGGCTTTAATAGATTTCAAACAGACTGGCTCCCAGGGCCAAAGAATAAACCCAGCACCTGGGATCCTGTTTGAAATTGTGTATGAAAACCTGATCTATTTACCTGCTGTGTGCCACTCGAGCTCATCTACGTCATTCTGCCTCTCCCTCGCCGGGTCGATGCTTACACTGGCTTGTCAAGTGGCTTTTATGTTTCAAAAATGTCACTAAACATAACGTGCAGACAGTTCCCATCGACTGGGCCGATCCCAGTGAGTCCTCTTTCAGCAGAATGTCAAACAAAATACACACTGTTAAAGCTACAGGGCAGAAATGGGCGGATCGTGATGTCATCAAATCGGGATCTGATGAGTTATGTTTGCAAACAGTTGACTTCTCACAAGTCCAACTTCATGAGGATCATTCAGGCTGAAAGGTCTGGTATTTTGTTCTGGTTCTTACCAATAGTTTGGGTGTCCTCAGTTTGCTCCTCTATTCTTCTCGTACCAGATCACTCTACTTTTTAATTTTACTCGTCATCCGGCACTAATACCTGCAGCAATGATTTAATGAGTCATCAGCGTTATTTATCTTTTGTGTTTTTACTTAGACTCGCTATAGATTTTGGCTCAATGGGATTTTCAGCGGCAGGTTCATCAACAATCCAGTCACACTGTTCTGACAATATTTGTTTGACAGGGTGAACTTCTTACATTTTATTTCGCAAAAGCAATTCCAATAAGATACAGCGCAGTTCTTCGCCAGACAAGGTCACAAGTAGACGGCGTGACACAATATTGGACAGTCCGCGTCGTTCCATGATTAACATGCACATTCAGTATTGATCTGTATCCACTGTGACATTCAGATTGGCTGTAGATTATCCCTCTCTGTCATTAGCGCCATGTAAGTGTCTGTTTGACGAATAGTCGCCGTTTGTTTTTATCTGCCTGTGTCACCGTCCTCCCCGGCCCCCCTCCTCTCTCCTCCTCTTATACACTGTCCATCCTTTTCTCATTTACTATGGATATCACAGCGTCCCTCCCCGGGGGGTCCCTACCCAGAAATTACACATTATCACCCTTTGCCTTGACACGGACGTGTTGGAGCATTTATCACACCTATCAGGATGCGCCGTCAACATATGATCGCATTCGCTGTCTCTGGAGGGGCTGTAGCTCATCAAGCACGCACACACACACACACAAACAGAAAGATGCACACAAAACATACACACACCACATGGACAGGCACACAAACAAGTTGACAAACATCCAGCCATATCTGTCAACTCTGAATCTCATCTCACTGTCTCACACACACACGCGCACACACACACACACACACACACACACACACACACGACCTAGTTACAAATCTTTTCTCTCATAGTTTTCGCCTCTTACTGGTTTTGAATGGCTCCCTTTGGCACCGTATAAACCTTTCCTGTTTAATTGAGTGTATCTCATCATCTGCACAGGGCCTTCCTACTCTAATCAGTTTTAATAGCTCCGGTGCTTTCTATCACCCTTTACGCTTGAAAGGTGCTGAACATTATGTGGCGGTGTGTGTTTGTGCATATGTGAATGTCTGGAAGAGAATGGGCGGGCCAAGTGAGATGGATTAAAGGAGCATTGTGAAGAAAGGTGATTGATCCTTCACTTAGATTTTATAGAATAATTGTCCTCTTGTGTGTAAAGTTGGCTGTAACTCATGATACTGTGGAACTCTTCCAATCCACCTCCATTCATACTTACATGATAGCTGAAGGGTGTGTAGGGGGAGGGGTATTGTGTTAATGACACTCTGCAGTTCCACCATGAGAGGGCACTAGTTCCCACAAATTGCTCCTGCAAAGCGCTGGAATACGTTCTCTCATCGACTCATCGAGTCCCGGTTTTGTGCGTCTTTCAAATGAATGAGCAGGAGTGGCTAACATTCTTAGCTCTGGCTCGACTCCATGTTGAAAATAGCCTTTGTCTTGAAGTGTGCGGCGGGAGACGTTCATCCCGAATGTTCTGCAGCAGGGGGGCCGTGCTCTTTGTGTCACCGTGGTGGTCCGATACAACAACAGTTCACAACCAGGTAGACCTAATGGTCCGTTAGCAGGGGTCCAATTCAAAGAGACAGCCCCTACGTAAACATGAACTTGATATTTACCATCTCGGTGTTCACTGCCAGAGAACGGTCGAAGGCCACGAGCCACAAATAACACGTGCTGCCTCTGCGCCGTCCCGGCGCCGACTCCTTTGTTTCACTGGCGCTCAGACGCTGTTGCAAACCTCGTCTTTGCTTTTCATCCCACATCCTGATTGAGCTCACGTCACTGTGGCGTCTTTCACCTTCTTGCTCCATCTGCCTTTGATTCTAAGCCAACTGACAGTGACTCATTTTCACTGTGTGTCTTCCATGCCCCCCTCCCCCCCCCCCCCCCCCCCCCCCACGTCCCCCTCCTCCGCCATTCTCCGTTTCTCTGCGATGATTGTCACATATGTTGATCCGGCTTCATCTGGACGCAGCGTCTCTGTGGGACGCAAAGACGGTCACGTCACACACAGATGCACCGGAGTGGAAAACGGCGACGCCTCGCAGTGTTTTAAATGGACCCTGGAGATATGGCGGCGCAGGCGGCGGCACTTTACCAATTATCGCCTCTCACACACTCTGGATATGTAAATGCATGTATTCCTGTGCTGCGGATTTATAGAAATCCATCACCCTCAGACACTCGCTCACTTTTGGATGTCACACATCCATCACCGTCACAACCAGCAGTTGTCGATCCCTCGCACTCTCCCGTGTGTGAGGACGCGGGAGTGTTGCATAAACATCCCATAACACACAGAGGAGGGCGGGTCTGATTGTCTGCTGATGCTTTCGAGTGACGGTGGTTATTGGGACTGAACTATGCCGTTTGATGTCACCACAGCTGGCTGCTGCCACCGTCTGATGCTCCTTTAAGGCATAAACGCACACACACACACACACACACACACACACACACACACACACACACACACCGGTCTACCACAGAGAGGGGAGGCGTGAAGATAAGAAAGGGAAGATTAACCTCATTTTAGTAGTGTCTGCACACGTGTGTGTGTGTGTGTGTGTGTGTGTGTGTATTCGTACACATTTGCCACACATGCCAAGCTGAGTGCTCGTGTGTGTCTGTGCGTTGTTTCACTCGCTTCGCCTCCACCTCCGCCTGTGTCTCATCTTATTCCTTCTTTTTTATCTTTGGGCCTTTTATAAGTACTCTTTGCCCTTGCTTTCTCATTCCCCACTTGCAAAGTGCATCGCTGCATCACATATGCAAAGGAGTGAGTGTGTGTGTGTGTCTGTGTGTGTGTGTGTGTGTGTGTGTGTGTGTATGAGACGCTCCCCTTGGTTCCTGCTGTAATTCTGTATGCCTTCAGCTTGTTCTAGGTTCCCAGTGTGACTCAACCTCACATGTCTATTTGTGTGTGTGTCTCTCTCTCTCTCTCTCTCTCTCTCTCTCTCTCCCTCTCTCCATCTCCTCCTGTCTCCCCTGTTCCCTACATCTTGCCCTCTGTAACTCTCCCTCGTTTTTCCCTCTCCAACAATTTCGCCTTGTATTTTCTTTCACTCTCCCGTTTAATTTCCCACTCGACCTCTTTCTTTCCTTTTTACATTTCATTTCACATTTCCTTCTCATCCTCCCTTCTCTGTCCCTCCACCTTTTATTTGGATTTTTCTTTCCCCCCCCCCTCTCTCTCTCTCTCTTTCTCTCCCCCTCTCCCTCTGTCTCTCTTCCCTCGGTGCCTGCCATCTCTTCTTTTCATTTTCTGACTCAACACCTTGCTCTTTGCATGTCTATTTCTGGTCTCTATCTTCCTCTCCCCATGCCAGCATCACCTCCCCCTGGTTCTCATTATCTCTCTCTCTCTCTCTCTCGCTCTCTCTCTCTCTCTCTCTCTCTCTCTCTCTCTCTCTCTCTCTCTCTCTCTCTCTCTCTCTCTCTCTCTCTCTCTCTCTCTCTCTTTTCCTCACTCCTGCCTCTCCCTCTGTTATGATACCTTCTATTCCCGAACCTGTCCCACCCACATGTGCGTGTGTGCGCACGTGCACCTGCACAGACGTGTGCACCTGCACGCAGAGAGATTTTTAAAGGACTCCTCATCACACCAGCCATTTTGTTCTGTATTTGCTTGTTTCTTACGGGAAGAAGACAAACACACTAAAGCCACCTGAGTAAAAGGGGATGAAACAGAGCCAGAATGGCCTGTTCGTTATTTGGCAGTTGTCATGGCCTCCTCTTTTTCCTTGAGGCATCATGTGATGACTTCACTTGCAGTAATATCTGCTTTTATCGACTGGATCCACCACAGCTATTAACCAGAATGGCACTCGGTGGAGAGCCCACCTGCACCAAAGCTCTGCAGTCTCTTCAAATTCAATCAGGCTGCACCACATTGCACATAAGGCGTTGAAGGCAGCCCCCTTAATGTGCAGGAAATCACTTCATTAGTATCCATGCAAAAAAGAAAACAACACCAACAATGATAAAAAAAAAAATCAGTCCTCTGAGAAAGTAAACATCTTCTATGGACTTCTTATCGTGTCCATAATAGTTTTAACTTTGGCAACAAACTGGGAAACCTTGCTGCCCTCCTATTAAAGCGTAAAGCTTTTTTTCATATTTCCATTTCACCATGGGCTCGTGTTTTTGTCTCTAATGATTCCCGCTCAGTGCAACTTCCACACACAGCGGCGCAGATGTCTCTCAGATACAGTAACTGCTGTTAAATTATAGCACATTGTATTTTTTGTGTGATTCACACCTCGACAACGAGCAAACACGGCAGTTGTCAGTGGTTACCATCAGATCACAACAAGCATTTGTGCATTTCCACGTTGGTGCAGCGTGACGTTTGTTTTGCACATTGTTGCCGTGCCCTCGCATTATTTGTCACTTGACGTAAAAGATGCACACCCCCTGTCACCTTCTGATCAAATGGAACAGATGTTTATTGAAAAGCTGCCGTGGGATTACGATGATGAGGGATTTGATTTTTTTTTTGTCATGCAAAACACGAAAGCTGATCAACAAGACAGACTTTTGTGATATGGCTCGCTGGTAACAAGCGTCCGTGTCATCGTGTCCACAATTACAAATTTATAGTCACTCTCGAGGCACTTGCTTGTATTTTTTATCTTGGAGCTCTGCCTCCTGTTGACATCGTTCATCCATCTCACGGATGAGGCCCCAGTGGGATGAGGGAAGTATCCTCTGAACTCTGTGACAATCTGAGTTTCTAGGAAAGCTGGAGGGGAAGTGTGCACCGACTTGAGCGCTTTCTTCCTTTTTGAGATGGGCATTCGCTGGTGCAGATACAGGAATCACAAAACAGTTCACTCTGCATGCACCATATCATTTCCCTGCTTGCCAAAAATATCTACTAACACCAGGATGTCACGGGCGTTTTTTGTGCAATGGTACATTTACACAGGAGTCAAATGGCACCAGTTTTAATTGGCCGCAGCTCTGATTGGCAAAGATGGGCACACAAGACCGGGGTGGACGTGCTAATTTCCTCTTCTGCGACCATATGTCCAAACAAACTCCTTCGTCCTTTACTTGGCAATGAGCCGTTATATTAGCATATTAGCGCACTGAGCATATTAGCTCTGGTCTGGTTATCAAGAGCTGGTGTGACAAGAAACAAAAGGAAAAACTGTCCGGCACATGTTGGTGCGCTGATTTGCTGGAGTGGTACAAGTGTAAGAGTTGCTTTAGACGATTAGCATATCTGTTTTAGGAACTTCATATTCATACACACTTAGAGCCATTATGACTCTGATGGGCTACCACTGTGTAATCACCGCAATTAACTTTATTGTCTCCTGAACCTCATTTTGTTTCACTGTGCACGCTGGAAAAAACGCTTTGTCTCCTGCAGCCGCAGCTAAAGAGCTTTAGTTGTCACTTCTTCTTTTATCCTTTTGTAGAAAAAAAGAAAAATATGAAGTCCCCCATCAAGAAGTGAGCTGCAGGTTGAGTTGCATGTCCTCGCCGGGTTTGTAGCCTGTGCCGGTAAAGCCACTGTGAAAATGGATTGATTTGATCCAGCGCACAATCTGGTTCCAACACTAAGTTCACCATTCAACACACACCAGTCTGCACACAGACCAGTCGCTTTTCCCCCTTTCCCCCCTTTTCTTGTTGATGCCTCCACATCCGCTGTGCAGGCTTAGAGATGATGGGATTTTCAATACATCTGTGCTGAACTGCGCACATGTTCACATGTCAATATCATTCCTAAGTAATAGGAGCTTAATGTCGAAATGTTGTCAACTTGTTTCTGTACGGAAAAAAAGCTCAGATGAGCACAGAGAGGAGTAAAAAGGCAGGGACTTCCTGCAAGGTTTGGTGTTGACTGACACAGCTACACCACAGTGAATGTGAACATCGGGTGCTACTTCATTTTTTACATGAATACTTTATTGTAAGGACATTTGTTTTGGATTGACCAGCTGTGTACGCATCATCACGTCTCTCCTAACATACAAGCAAACAGCATAAACACTGAGTGACAGATATGATCTGACATAGTAGGAAGTAAGATGCACCTGACCGAACACGACGGACGCCATTTACTACATTAGAGGTGCGGCGTGTAAGGTTTGGAGACATCTAGTGGTGACGTTGCATGTTGTATCCATCACATTCAACCCAACGTATGTTTGACTGTCCACTGCACGTCCACGTAGAGAGGACACGCCCCTCATGTACATTAATGGGCTCATTTAAGAGTAATGGGAAGAAATATTAAGAGTAATGGGAAGAAATTATACACTCAGGGAATCATTAAGTCATGAAAGTATTTTCAAAAGTGGCAAAAACCTTTAATGCGAGGCAAATAGGCTTCATACGATTTACTACAGAGAGCCAGCAGGGGGTGATCAAGACCCTGTGAATCCATTAGCGTTTAAGTTTTCATTTTGATGTTTTAGTAACGTCCCATGACGTCACGTCTATAGCTGGCTGAGATCGCTGCCGCCGCTGCTGCGCCGCTCACTGCTGGAGGACGTAAACCTCGGGGGGTTACTTTCATCTGGAGCCCACCGGTACTCATTTCCAAACGCTGACGCTGCTCTTTTCATTCTGTACATATAAGGCCTGTCTGATGCACCCCAATGCTTGAGAAATGGATACACACGGCAGCGCTGGTATGGAAATCTAACGCACCTCACTTTCTCTCTCTCTCTCTCTCTCTCTCTCTCTCTCTCTCCCTCTCTCTCTTTGCAGGGAATTGGGAAGAAAAATAGTAATGTTCAAAGTCTTGAGCCATTGCTGAACAGAGAGTGGTCAGAGCAAGAGAATTTGTGTGTGTGTGTGTGGGGGGGGGGGGGGTTTCATCGTGAGTTTATGTCACCNNNNCCC